>JARBWK010000561.1:0-28582 GCA_030556195.1 Anolis apletophallus
TTCTAGAAAGATAAAATGACACGTCAGCGGTAGCCCGCCCACTCCTATATATTCTGAGTGGGGCTAGCCACATCCAGTTCTCTTCTGGCGGCGTGAAGCATACAGAAGGACTGGCATGACCGTGGGGAGGAAGGCGGGTTAGATGAGATAACAGAAGACACTCATAGAACTACAGTTACAGGTAAGCAACTACACAATTCTGCGTCGTGGTCTTCTGTTAATATGTACATGTGGTAGTAGACGACCGAGCCAGCAACCTGGATGGTGGGCGTCATGCCACCGCTGAAATAGGACTGCTCTCCCGAACTGCTTGTCTCCTTGTCTCTGTTTTGAGCCAGAGAGGGGCCCCTGGTCCCAGAGGGAGAGGAAGCAGCCCACCTGCCTCCCCCAGAGGCTCACAGGCTCCCTCTCGGCCGGGCTCCCCCCTCCCTCCCTCCGTGGCCCCCCCCGACCCCCTTTCCTGAAACGAAGCCCACCCCAGAGGTCCGCTTGCCCCCGGGCTCTCCCCTCCTGGCCTGCCATACTGCTGGGGCTTCTCACCAAATGGTGCCAGCTGGCCGGCTGACCTGGAGGTTGCCGGTTCCAACTCATGAGCGGGGCCAAAGAGAGAAGCCCCCCAGCAGGACGGTCGCACATCCGGCCTTCCCCCCTGCGTCTTGCAAGTGGCCCATTTCTCACACCGAAGTGACCAACAGGATGCCCTGAAATCCAAAATGGGAGCCTCTTGAGAGAGGGGGAGAGAGAGGAGAGGGAGGGAGAGAGGGGAGGAGGGGAGGGGAGAGAGGGAGGGAGGGAGGGAGAGAGAGAGAGTGGGGGGAGGGAGAGAGGGGAGGGAGAGGGGGAGAGAGGGAGAGAGGAGGGAGAGGTAGGAGAGGAGAGAGAGGGAGAGGGGGAGAGAGGGGGAGAGAGGGAGAGAGGAGAGGGGGAAGAGGAGGGAGGGGAGGGGAGAGGGGAGAGAGAGAGAGGGAGAGAGGGGGAGGGAGAGAGAGGGAGGGAGAGAGAGGGAGGGAGGGAGGAGGGAGAGAAGGGGGAGGGAGAGAGAGGGGAGGGAGAGAGGAGAGAGAGAGAGGGGGAGAGAGGAAGGGAGGGAGGGAGAGAGAGGGAGGGAGAGGGGGAGAGGCGGAGAAAGAGGAGAGAGAGGGGGGAGGGAGGGAAAGGGAGGGAGAGAGAGGGAGGGAGGGAGAGGGAGAGAGGGGGAAGGGGTGGGAGAGAGAGGGGGGGAGGGAGGGAGGGGGGGAGAGAGAGGAGGGAAAGGGAGGGAGGGAGAGAGGCCTGCGCTTCTCCGCCTGGTGCCTGACTGTGTGTCACAAACATTTAATGATTTGATCAGATTTGATGAATGGAAGGATGGAAGAATGGAAGGATGGAAGAATGGAAGGATGGAAGAATGGAAGGATGGAAGGATGGAAGGATGGAAGAATGGATGGATTTCACAATTTTGGAAGCGCCAGTATAATACGAAGGCCTGCAATGACGAACCACCTGCTTGCTGGACTGTAATGAAAAGTAAGCCGTGATAAGAACTGTGACAGCGATCACGGAAATGTTTGCCACATTCCTTACGTGAAGACGGAAGTCAACACAAGCCTTGTGTTTGTCAACACCAATCAAGAAGATCAACCTCTGGCCAGGAAACTGAGATGGAGCCAGGACGGGAGTCGCCTGTCACTCATCTACCGCTTTGGGACGACACCCACAGAATCTCTCTCTCTATGCCATGCCCCAGCCTGGCTCTCGCCCTCAGCCAGGCTCCTGCCATGTGAAACCCACAGCCTGGGAGAGGCCTGTAAGAAGGCTTCTGCAGAGGCCCCGAGGTCAAACAGTGTCCAAGGACAGTAGCTGCCCAGCTCCACCCAGGGCCCATAAGAGGCGGGAGCCCAGCAGAGACGGGTTCACTCCCATCCTTCCAGGCGCAAGCGCGAATGAGCTGACATGCCATTCAGGTGCGGGAGGCATGAGAAGGCCCAGCCGGAAGCTGTCCATGAGAACCAGTTACGAGGCACCCAAAAGGCCGAAAGGATCACAGCCTCACAGACCTATTTAAGATCAGACTCTGAGCTCTTGGGCATCTCTTGCCAGCGTTCAGAACCAAGCCAAGCTTCCAGGGAACTCTGCCGGGCCCATTGGGCCTTCCAGCCTTTGGGCTCTATTTGCCAAGAACCCTTCCCTGGATTTAGCCCATTGGGGCATCGAGACCCTTTACCCTTGCAAACCTGCTTTACTTCTGGACTACTGCTTTGCAATACCCTGGTGCTTGGGAGCACCCGTGAACTAGGTTTCTTTCCACTTTACTTGCTTCATGTATTTATTCTAAATGAAGCCTTTCATCACGGCCGGTCTCACGGGGTTTCCTGAGGGCACCTCGCCAGGTCTCAGGGGCAACAACAGGTTTAAAAAGCAGCTCTCGCTGTTAGGCTGAAGTAAACAAAAGAACCAATGGACGGAATCACACCAAATTTGGCAACACAACACCTCACAATGCAAGGTGTGACCAACAGTCATAAAAAACAACAAAACATATCTTACAAATCCTAAAAATCCACTGCGCAAACGTAGAGGGACGGAGAGCTCCAAGGTCAGCGGTTCTCAACGTTTCCAAGGGCTCGCGACGCCCCCTCCTTTGGCCCCGCCCCCTCTGCCTCCCTGCAATGGCTGCCGGGTCCCTGGGGGCAATGCAGGAGCGCCCAGGCCCAGCGGGGAGGAGATTCTGGTGGTGAGGAGGAGGAGGAAGAGGAGGAAGAAGTAGAGGCCACGCCCCCACAGCAAGGCCTGGGCCTCCATTTGGCGGAGGCCTTGAAAACCAGAGCGAGGTGCGCACGGCAGTGGCACCGGCACCGAGGCCTGCCTTCGTCCCTCTCCTCTGGGCTCTTCTTCCTCCTCTCCGTTTGGGCCCTCCAAAGGGAGAGAAGACCCTGGAGGGGAAGAAGGAAGAGTGTCCTGGGTGCTGCTGCCCTGCCCTGCGCTCCTCTCGCGGCCCTTCGAGGCCTCCGCTTCTGGCGGAAGCGTTCCAAGGGTTACTACAGACATGACATTACAATGCACTAGACTCCAATCCCCTATGTGACTGGCTTTTGCGAACACAAACCACAAACCACAAGGACAATACTTAGGATTGTGTGGCATAGATGGAGACACCAAATGCTTGACACATGGATAGTTATGCGTTCCCTCTTCCACAGGAGGAAACCCACACAATCTCTAAATCCACAACCCTGGACGGCATGACATTATGTCCGTCGCCCTCTATTAAGAGCTTAGGAGTAACCTTGGACCCCCTGTTGTCGATGGAGGCCCACGTCTCCAGCGTCAGCAGGGTAGCATTTTTCCATCTTCGCCAGGCGAGGAAGCTGGCCCATTTGTCCTGGCGAGACTTAGCCACAGTGATCCAAGCCACGGTCATCTCGAGGCTGGACTACTGTAACGCTCTTTACATTGGCCTTCCTCTGTCGGTAATCCGGAGACTCAAGCTGGTGCAGAACGCGCAGCGACTCCTGGCGGGGTCCCGATTGGCCACCACATCACGCCAATCCTGCGCGAACTGCACTGGCTCCCAATTGAATGCCGGATTGCCTTCAAAGTGTTAGTCCTGACTTTTAAGGCCTTACATGGTCTGGGGCCAGTGTACCTGCGGGACCGCCTTGTCCCATATCACCCCACCAGATCACTGTGCTCCGAAGAGCTAAACCTCCTGGTCATCCCAAATGTGAGGACCTACCATCTGTCCGCAACCCGCCGGCGGGCTTTCTCTGTTGCAGCCCCTACCCTGTGGAACGCACTGCCCGCCGGCATCCGTGCCACCCAGGGCCTCCTCCCGTTCAGGAGAGCAGTTAAGACATTGCTGTTCCAACAAGCCTCGGAGTTAGCTAAACTGTAGCTCACACCGCCTGGCTGTCAGCCCACTGCCACTCCATTTGTTGCTTCAACTGTTCTAATTGTAATTCCATCTTAATGGTATTACTGTGAGTTATTATGAGTTATCTGTCAATTGTATTTTACGAACTGTTGTAAGTCGCCCGAGCTGTTGGGGGACAGACAAAGACAAATAATAAATAAATAAATAAATAAGTCCACACTGACAAAGGAACTACAACGAAAATGGTTTATGCGCAAGCTTAAAGAAGTAAAATATATTAAAAATAAGCACTTCCTCGTTATTTACTTTTCCATACGACCAGAACACGCCACAGCAACACGTGGCCACGTACAGTGAGTATTCCTATAAGAGTCTCAGGCTAATAATGCTCAAGGTTTTTTTGAGCATTTTTTTAGAGTGTTTTTACCTATGTAAACCGCTACGAGCTTCAGGAGATGTGGTCTATTAAATTTGAATTATAAATAAATAAATAAATGAATAAATAAATAAGGTGTGGCAGGCCTGAGGAGTCCGGTTCACCCGCCATACTCTGCTCCATGGGAAGGACAGGGATGGTGGACCCCAAGGCGCTATTCTGTCGCCAATGCTGTTTAACATCTATGTTCGACCTCTCGCCAAGCTAGTCTGGAGATTTGGATCAGAATGTTTCCCATACGCTGATAAAACCAGAACCTGGAACAACCTCAGTACCGGAGAACTTCACCCAGTGTCTTGGAGCAGTGGCAAGATGGCCACGTGCCCATAAACTGATAGTAAATCCAGCAAAAACCGAAATCTTGTGGCCTGGCCGCCCATCAGAATGGATCGGTCCATTACCATCTTTTGAAGGGGAACCGTTAGCCTCCCCCCATGAAGAGTCTGGGAAGCCCAGATGGAAGCCCAGATGGCCTCCACTAGTCAAAGGGCCTTCTTTCATCCACGCCAAGCGAGGCAGTTGGTGCCTTATTTACCAACAGAGGTGCTGGCTACGGTAATCCATGCCACGGTTATGCCGAGGCTGGATTACTGCAATGCTTTGTATGTGGGCTTACCTCGAGCAGACATTCGCAAGATCCAAATTGTGCCAAATGCAGCCGCCAGACTCCTCACAAAAACACCAATGAGGTGCCATATAACACCGTCTCTGCAGCGCTTGCATTGGCTGCTGGTTGAACACAGAGTCCTCTATAACAGTGTTTCACAACCGGTGTGCCGTGAGCGATCATCAGGTGTGCCGTGGGTAATTGGAATCTCCAACCCCCTTTCTCCCCCCCCCCCCTGCCGAACACTTTTTCTTCTCCACTCAGGCTCCCTTCTTCCCAGCCTCGCTCTGCTCGCTTTACTCTGGGGTGAGTCTGCGCAGTAGCACCCGCACGGGTCACGCCTTCCTCCCTCCCCTCTCCCCTCCTGAACACGGTCACGCTGCCCCCTCAGATCAAAGTGGTGGCAGAAGCGGCAGTGTAGAAGGAAAAGTCAGTGTTGGGCAGGAGGGGGAAGAAAGGGCAAAGCGAAGGGGGTGGGGCGGAAGAGGTCTCTGTCCAAAGCTGGCATGGGCACACTTGGACCTTCCAGGTGTTTTGGACTCCAACTCCCACCATTCCTAGCAGCCTCAGGCCCTTCTCCTTCCCCCCCCCCCCCTTAGCCACTGAAGCAGGAAAGGGCCTCAGGCTGTGAGAAATGGTGGAAGTTGGATTACTGTAACGCCTTATATGTGGGTCTGCCCCGGTCACTAACCCGCAGGATCCAGATTGTGCAGAACGCGGCCGCCAGGCTTCTCACAGGAACATCGATGAGATGCCACATTACACCATCCCTGCAGCGCCTGCACTGGCTGCCCATTGAGTATAGAGCCTTACATAAGACCTTGACCTTGGCTTTCAAAGCCCTACGGGGCCGGGGCCCAACATACTTAAAGGACCGCTTGCTGATGCCTGCCTACTCAAGGACACCGCGGCCGGCAAACAAGAACCTCCTTTGCGTCCCGGGCGTGAAAGAGGCCCACCTGGAGGCCACGAGACGGAGATTGTTCTCCATTGTGGCCCCGTTCTCTGGAACTCGATGCCACCGGACCAGAGAGCCTCCCTCGACCTGCCCCAGTTCCTGACCGCTCTAAAGACCTGGCTATTTAGGAAAGCCCATGGCTAATGCAGAACCAGGAACTCAACTACCTGAGCCTGGCCCTTGCATTTAACCCCTAAATATTTTAATCTAATTTTTAATATTTTTAATATTTTTAATTGTTGAATTGCTATGTGTAAGTCGCCCGGAGCACTAACGTGGAGGGCGACTCAGAAATAATAAAGTCAGTCAGTCAGTCAGTTGGAGTCCAAAGCACCCAGAGGGCCAAAGTTTCCCCATGCCTGTTTTAGGGACCTGAAAGTGGTGAGCCTCCTTCCAACATTGTGATTCTGGATAGAAAACAAACAACAACATAACATGACATAGTTTGAGTCCACAGGGCTCTCTGGGTGTAGGTGAACTACAACTTCCAAACTCAATTTGGTCCATTCCCAAGAAAACCCTTGCAGTACTTTCTGTTGGTAATGAGAGTTCAATAGGCCAAGTTTGGTTCAATTCCATTGTTGCAGGAGTTCGGGATGCTCTTTGATTGTGTGTTAACTATAAATCCCAGAAACTGTAACTCCCAAATGTCAAGGTCTATTTCCCCCGAACTCCATCTGTGTTCACATTTGGGCATATTGAGTATTCATGCCAAGTTTGGTCCTGATATATTAACTCTATGTATGACTGTGTTAGAGTCTCATTTTGTGTCATTTTGGTTGGTGGTGTGCCCCAGGATTTGGGAAATGTAAAAAGTGTGCCGCGGCTCAAAAAAGGTTGAAAGACACTGTTCTGCAAGACCGTGGTCCTGGCATTCAAGGCCTTTCGAGGTCGGGGTCCTCCATACCTAAGAGACCGTTGAATGCCACTCCACCACCAGAGACTGCCACGGTCAGCTCATGAGCATCTTCTCTATGTCCCTGGCCCTAGAGAGCAGCAGCCTCAGGCCCGCTCCCCCCCCCCCCCTCAACAGCATAAGCTGCGAGGAACTCTGGGAGTTGGGAGTCCCAGGCCAGGTCCCAGGAGAGACTGAACTCTCTCCAGCTACTTTCCCAAAACACTACCGTTGCAAATTCCCATCCCCGGTGGCACTCCAGATCCCACAACCCCTGAAGCCAAAGGCCCAGCACTTACTGTAGGTCAACAGCGGGCAGGGCTGAGGGTCGGCTGCCCACGCCAACCCGGGGTTCGCACTGGCAACCTTTCGGTGGAGAGATCTTTCGGCCGCTGGAGATTTAACAGCTGTGTGAAACCTCCGGATTTGCTGTGAGTTTAATTATAATATATTATTATATGAGTTGAATAATAATAATAATAATAATAATGGGCTGCTGTGAGTTTAATTATCATATATTATTATATGAGTTGAATAATAATAATAATAATAATAATGGGCTGCTGTGAGTGTTCTGGGCTGCCTGGCCATGGTGTCCCAGAAGCATTATTCCCTCCTGATGTTTCTATGGCAGCCTGGGTATTTCTGTAAAATGTTCAGCCAGGCTTTGAAGCTGCAAGGCCATCCACTGCTGACCAAGGTGCCCAATGGCAACCCTCAAACCCAACTCAAGCAGGCAAGAGTTCCTTCCTTCCTTCCTTCTTTCTCTCTCTCTCCCACCCACATGGATATAAACCCTCAGGCCCTTTCCCCCCCCCCCCCCAACAGCATAAGCCGCGAGGAACTCTGGGAGTTGGAGTCCCAAACACGTCCTGGAGGGAGGGGGGAGGGAGGGCCGAGGCCTGAGCCAGGCCGGCACTCCAAGGCCACGGAGGCAGCCTTGGGATGGCAGGTAGGCAGGCGTGTTAGGAGAGGCCGCGCCGCCTCTTCCTCGGGCCCAAAGAGGCCACTCCCCCGCCCAGTGCTCACCCAGGTGGGCAAGGGCCGCGTTCCCAAGGGCAGGCCTGGGGCCACTGCCCCCTCCCCACCTTCCTCCAGGACGTGTTTGGGACTCCAACTCCCAGAGTTCCTTGCAGCAGCAGCAGCAGCCCTTTCCTCCCCCCCCCTCAGCCGCATAAGCCGCGAGGAACTCTGGGAGTTGGAGTCCCAAGCGCGTGAGGGAGGCCGAGGCCTGAGCCAGGCCGGCACTCCGAGGCCACGGGGGCGGCTTCGGGACGGCAGGCCTGTTCGGGGAGGCCGCTGCGCCGCCTCTTCCTCGGCCCCAGAGGGGCCACTCCACCCCTCTCCGCCCCGAAGGCCACTCACCTCCGCTCTCCGCCTCAGCCGCGCCGCCTCGGCCTCCTCCCAGTGGCAATGGCGCCTGCTGCTGCTGCTGCCAAGGGGGCGGGGCCCGGGCGACGTCACTCCCTCCCTCCCTCCGGAGAAGAGGAGGCGGCCAATGGGAAGCCAAGGGGCGGGGCCTCCGCGCTCCCGATTGGCCGCCCGCGACGTCCGTTGCCGTGTGCCGCCCTCGGCCCCGCCCAGTCCTTCCGCGAGCTCATTTGCATGCTTAAAGGGACAGCGGCCCATTCAGGGGATCCTGGGAGAGGAGAGAGAGAGGCCCCCTGCCCGCCCAGGCCCACTCCTTGGCCCAGAGGGGGGGCTGCTGCTGGCCCCCTCCCTTCCGCCCAGGAACCAGGACTCAGGGGGAGGGGGGCCTCTCTCTCTCTCTCTCCTCTGCTGGGAGGGGTGAGCTGGCCCCGGGTGTTTCCTGCCTGGGGTTCCCCTGCTTGTTGACTGTTGCTCTCTATTGACTCTCCTGAGCTGAGAGGGGGTTTTAAACACCAGGTTTGGTTCATGTCCGTGGTTTCCTCCTTTCTCTTTGAAGTGGTCCCAACCTCCTTTCTCTTGGAAGCCAGCCCTCCCTCCCAACAAAGGATTCCCCCGGCTAGGCAGCAACCAGCCAGGCTTTGAAGCTGCAAGGGCATTCAGTGCTAGCACAGGGGCCCCTTGCCCCCAACAGGCGAGAGTCCCTTCCTTCCTTCCTTCCTTCCTTCCTTCCCTTCCTTCCTTCCTCCCTCCGCCCTGGGCCTCATTCCACAGACAGAGGTCAAGGTCTCCAACACCCCCCGGCAGGAAGTCCCGTCGGGTCCGGCTCTGCCCAAGAGCCGGCATTGTTCGCAGTCACCTCCAAGGTCACGTGGCCAGCTAGACTGCATGGAGCACCCTTATCATCTCGCCAGAGCAGCACCTATTGTCCTACTCACATTTGCATGTTTTCAAACTGCCAGGTTGGCAGGAGCTGGGGCTGGCAGTGGGAGCTCACCCTGCTCACCGGGTGCAAACCCTCTCCTGGGTGCCTCTGCCTTCTCCCCCCCCTCCTCCTCCTCCCTTTGTTTCCCTTCAGTGTAGACCCCTGGTTCCCCCTTCCCTCCCTCCCCCCCCTTCCTCCTGCTCCTCCTCCTCCTCTGGGGACTCCCCCCCCCCCACTCTCTCCGGCAGGCGAAGGGCCCCCATGCCTGGCCCCCAGGGGGCTTGCTGGGCCCCCGGTGACCCTGCCATGCCCCCTCCCCGCCGGGCCCGGGCAAGAAGGGGGCCAGTCCGGCCTAGCGCCTCCTCCCCCTCCTCCGCCTGCCCTTCAGCTCCAGCATCAGCGGCAGCAGCCACAGGGGAAAAGGGGGAGGGGCCCCCTTTCGCAATGGGTGGGCGACCTCGCTGGCTTGGCTCCGGCCAGGAGGGGGGGGGCTGGCAGGGAAGGCCGGGGGGAGGAGGACGCGCACGCCTAGTATGTATTTATCATTTACTGACACCATTGGTACTCCGCCCTCCCCCTCACCCCCCCGCAGGGGACTCAGGGCGGATCCCAATGCACATGCACAGGCAAACATTCAATGCCCTTGGACATACGACATGTAAGACAGACACAGAGGCAACAGCAGGGCCAGGGGGGTGAAGCCGGCCAATCACCGCCAAGGCCACTTTGACCTGGGTGGGCTTCCTCGGCCAGTGGTGCCAAAGTGGACGGAGGGAGGGAGGGAGGGAGAGGCAGGCTGGGGGGGCAGAGCAGGAATTGTTGACCTCCCCCCTCCCCTCCGAAGGAGCTGAAAATACGGGACTCACATTTTAGGGCCAACATAAGGGACGTCCCGTATAATTCGGGACACGTGGCAACCCAACCTGGAATGACACGGACTCCAATTCTGGGCGGGGCAATTCCAGGGGAGACTGGCAAGCTGGGAGGCGTCCGGGGGAGGGCGACGAGAAGGACCAACGTTCTGGAGGTCATGAATCCCTATGAGGAGCGGCATTGTGTTTTATTATGCTACGAGGGAGATGGGTCAATAAGTCCGAGACTTTGTGAATGTCCCGCCTCTGAACTGAAAGGGCGACACGGCTCCTGTCAAGAGGCACCTGTCAGTTGACTCCTGTCAAAATCTGAACAAGCTGCGTTATTTAGTTTGTGTTTGAGAGCAGACTACCGCCTGATTGGAGGAGAAAATGGAAAAAAGTGAATTTCGTGTGCTCACTAAGCACACGAAAAAGCCATCCCTCAAACCAAGGCTCAGTTTGATCAATACAATGGGGACTTTGCACCATACATTTCAATGGAAAAAAGTGTTTTACTGAATTTTGTTGTGGCCGTACAAGCACGGGAGATGCCGAACATCCTGGACGCCCAGTTGAGGTCTCCACACCCGAAACAATAGAAAAAATTCACGCTATGGTGTTGGCCGATCGGAGATTGAAAGTGCAAGAGATTGTGGAAGCCACAGGCATTAAAGCGGAATTGATGCTTTTAGCAGAGGTACTGTCAGGAGAGAGTGATGCACAGCAAAAGTTATAGTATAATTGGCATTAGAACAGCGAGGCAGCAAGCCAAGAGCCCTGCCGAGAATCATGCACCCTGATTGGTTGGCCAGGCACAGGCAGTGATTTGCCAAGAGTACACCATGTGTCTGTTTAGATAAAAGCGGCCGAGATTGGCCTTAGTCTAACATGCTGCTTTGTTTACATTGTTACGGACTGGTTGGAAGCTGCGCATGGCAAGTGTAGCTTTCCCTTTGGCAAGGCTGCGCATGGCAAGTATAGCTTTCCTCTGGCAGACGCCCAGGGAAAGCTTCTGTAGAAATGTTGCAAAGCAAGGACGCACTGGCCAGAGCTGATAAAACACTGTGGGAACAAAGGATTAATGCTGCGTACTAATGCTTAACAAATAAGAATGCAAATAGAGTGTGATGCTAAAGGATGCTTTGTTTAATTGGATAATAAGGTGGGTTCATACAAGCCAGCCAATAATGATGATGAAGAAGGGCGGGACCAAGGGTTTTGCCACCATTGCCTGTATAAAATCAGGATGCTGGGATTTGTTCGTCACTCTGCCAAACTTGCAGCTTTTATGCAAGGCAGACTCCATCAGCTGAGGTCAATAAAGTTGGCTTCATTGTATCAGCATCTCACGTGGCTCAGTGGTTTCAATTTTAAATGATCACTTGGGTATGAGAAAGCTTTCCGCAAGATGGCTGCCGTGTTTGCTCACAACCGACCACAAACGCAATCGTGTCACTACTTCGCAGGAGTGTCTGGCGCTGTTCAACCGCAATATGGACGGGGTTTTGCGCCGTTTCGTAACCGTGGACAGAACGTGGATCCACCACAACACACCAGAGACCAAACAGCAGCCAAAACAGTGGGTTCCTCGGGGTGAATCGGCGCCAAAGGCAGCCACGAGAAAGCTTTCCGCAAGATGGGTGCCGCGTGTGCCCTCCGAAACCCGTGCCCTTCGGAGACTTCCATCCTTCCGGAAAGCGTGCAAGCTTTCGGGCCTGGAATAATGGCTGGACTCCCTTCTGCTGTGAATGTTGCTTTCTTGTTTGTTTGTTTATTTATTTATTTCCACCATTTGTACCCCGCTTCTTCTCAACCCCCGAGGGAGGGGGGACTCAGAGCGGCCTCACAACGGCAATGATTCGATGCCACACAATATACATATAATGATAAAAACAACAGTAAAGATTAAAATACATTAAAACACAACTAGAATTAAAATACATTATAATACAATTAACATTAAAATGCATCATGTGCATTCACCACAGTTAAAACACGATTGCATCCATAAGCATTAGGTCTTATCCACCAGTTTGACATCTAACCCATCTAAAGTGCCGTATCGTGCTAAAGTGCACACGCTTGGTCCCATAACCAGGATTTCACTCTTTTTCTGAATGCCAGGAGGGATGAAGCTGATCGAATATCGGTAGGGAGTGCGTTCCACAGACGGGGGGCCACTACCGGGAGCGAGAGCAGGGCCTCCCCGGATGATCTTAAAGTACGAGATGGCACGTAGCGGTTGATGCGTTCAGACAAGTAAGCGGGGCCAGAAGCGTATAGAGCTTTAAAGGTCAAAACCAGCACTTTGAATTGAGCCCGGAAGTGGACAGGCAGCCAGTGGAGCTGACACAACAGGGGGGTGGTATGCTCCCTGTATGTAGCTCCGGTTAGTAATCTGGCTGCCGCCCGTTGGACTAGTTGCAGCTTCCGAACAGTCTTCAAAGGCAGCCCCACGTAGAGTGCGTTGCAGTAGTCTATTCAGGATGTGACCAGAGCGTGGACCACCGTAGCCAGATCAGGCTTCCCAAGGTACGGGCGCAGCTGGCGCACGAGTCTTAGCTGTGCAAAAGCTCCCCTGGCCACCGCCGAGACCTGGGTTTCCAGGCTCAGCGATGAGTCCAGGTTCACTCCCAAGCTGCGAACCTGCGTCTTCAGGGGGAGGGTGACCCCATCCAACACAGGCTGTAACCCTATGCCCTGTTCGGCCTTTCAACTGACCAGGAGGACCTCTGTCTTGTCTGGATTAAGTTTCAATTTGCTAGCCCTCATCCAGTCCGACACAGCGGCCAAGCACCGGTTCAAAGTCTGGACAGCCTCCTTGGTGACAGGTGGGAAGGAGTGACAGATCTGGACGTCATCTGCGTACAGATAACACCTTACTCCGAATGATCTTGTTGTTCAAAAAAAGGGTTTGTGCAAAGTATAAATCGCAGCAGAGAAGCAGTTCAAAAGGGTTTACAGCAAATGTGGCATATGAGGACTCAAACTGGAAATAAAACATCTGAGCAAGAATGCCATGTTATTAAAGCATTTCTACTTTATTGTAGAAAAGCAACACAAAGGCAGTAACACACATGCAACAGCATGTTTAACAAGTTAGAACAGGAGAAACATACCATGAGGCACACAAAAATGGAGTCACACAGCAGAAAAACACAGCATCTCTAAACTCCTCCCTTCTTCATCGCTGTGATTGGAAGAGAGTGAGCCAATAGGCAGAGCCTAGTAACAGTGATTATTTCTTCTAACTATATTAATCACTCTACCACTAGATGGCTCTCATGAGAGAGGAAATCTGCTCACTTGCATCCACTCTCATGAGACAGACACATCACATTCATCTAGACTTCAGTATAAACATATTGAACTACAGCATTTTGCCATTAATTTCAACCGTTCTCTCCCGGCGGTTTCATGTAGATGTTAAATCACATCGGGGACAGAACTGAACCCTGAGGGACTCCACACGACAAAGGTTGCGGAGCCGAGCAGGTGTCACCCAGTAACACCTTCTGGGTACGACCCTCCAGGAAGGATTGGAGCCACTGCAACGCAGTACCCCCAAGCCCCATCTCTGCAAGGTGACCCAGAAGGATACCGTGGTCAACGGTATCGATAGTGGCGGCAAACAAGTCCAAATACATACATAAATAAATGTTTGAATGTCTCATTGGCCACATGGATCAGCATTGAATGGCCTTGCAGCATCAAGGTCTGTCTGCTTTCATCCTGCCTGTTAGTATCTGTGGAATGATGTCAGGGTGGGAGAAGGAACTCTGGGTGCATGTCTGAATGTTCCTGTCATGCTCACTTGAGTAGCTCGAAATAACTCACAAGACACGTCCCGGAATTTACTCAGAACTTTTACTAAAGGAAATCAAAACATTGTTAAAGCCAAGAGTAACTAGTTAGAGTGACGTACACCCTTAAATGCCTTCCCCCACACCTTCCAACACAGCCGCCCCCGCCCTGCGCATTCCTACAGAGCGGTTCCCACCCAGGCTGGGAGCTCTAGTTTCCCGGGGCCAGTCTGCAGGCGTCTTATCAGTGTCTACAGTTCACAATGCCAGGCTGGGACCCAGGGCCTCAATTTCCCAGGCCCTGAAACTGAGGCATGACGTGGCCCCCCCCCCCCTTCTTTGGGCCCAAGACGAAGGTGGACTTTGCATCCGTGGATATGTTCACACGTAATTTTACTTATAACACTAACATACTATTACTACTCAAATCTTCTGCATTGAAAGAAACCACAACGTGGAATACAGCATCACCATTGAATACGTCGTACATTGTAAACTCCAACAGCTATGCTCATTAATCAAGACGATCAAACGAACCCTATTCAGTCACTCATTGACACACCCAACCAAGCGGAATCGCCTAGACATCAATTTGTATTGAAAAGAATACTTGAAACTTAACTCTATTGCCAACTGAGAATCCTAGCAAGACCTCTCCTTCATCACAAGACCATTTCTATTTCCAACACAACAAAACACCTTTTCGTCTAATTGCAAACCTTACTCTTCTCTAAATTTCTGGACGTGATGTCTCAATGCATCACAAACAGCCTCTTTGTCTACTTAACTACCTTCAAAGATCTATTTCTTTAGTCTAATAATTCAAACACCATTAAGACACCTCTAAGGTACGTCAACTAAACCACAGAGTCATAAGCCTGAGAGAGCGCACTCATGTCAAACCAATAACCCAAAACATCAGACGACATGCCTGGAATCACATGCACCGAAAAGAATCTACCTTCTAACAATTAATAGCTAAGTAATAACTAAAACACCTATAATCCTTACACCACCAAGGAGCCACCCCCTTGAAGCCTCTAATTGGCAATGCCCTATGCATTTCTCTAAATCACCCTCATCCACCCTCCACCTCAAAGTAAGAGAACCTACCACTTGTATCTGCCTAAGTAAGCCATTGCCATCTTTGCTCTGCCTTTACGTTGTGAACTTCCCTCATTTAAACATCTAATAAAAAATTCTAACCATTGAAAATCTTTAACAAAACTAAACGTTCTATTTTCTGAGGGACGGCCTTAAACTGGCTGTCCTCCTTCCTCCGGAACCGCTCGCAGCGAGTGAGGAGGGGCGGGGATGTCTCCGGGGGTTCCCCACTTCTTTGTGGGGTGCCCCAGGGGGCAATCCTGTCCCCTCTATTATTTAACATCTATGTCCAACCACTTGCTCAGCTGGTCCGTAGCTTTGGGCTGGTGTGCCACCAGTACGCTGATGACACCCAGCTCGTTCTGGGGATGGAGGGCAGGCCCGGAACCGTACCTGATAATTTCCATCTGTGCCTCGAAGCCGTTACTGGATGGCTGCGAGCCAGTAGGTTGAAGGTGAATCCAGCTAAGACGGAGATCCTGTGGCTGGGTCGTCCGGGCGGGGTGGAGATCCAGCTTCCTCCCCTGGACGGCGTGACACTATGTCCATCGTCGGCAGTTAAAAGTCTTGGCGTCACTCTGGACTCTCGACTGACGATGGAGATGCAAATCTCCGCCGTCAGTCGAGTTGCCTTCTTCCATTTTCGTCAGGCAAGGAAGCTGGCTCCCTACCTCTCCCGTCACGACCTAGCCACAGTGGTCCAAGCCACGGTCATCTCGAGGCTGGACTACTGTAATGCTCTCTACGTTGGCCTCCTTTATCGGTGATCCGGAAATTGAAGCTGGTCCAGAATGCGGCAGTTAGACTCCTGGCTGGCGTTCCGACGTCTGCTCCTGTCTTGCAGGAGCTGCACTGGCTACCAGTAGAACACCGGATCACCTTCAAAGTGTTGGTCTTGACCTTTAAGGCCTTGAACGGTCTGGGGCCAGCGTACCTTAGGGACCGCCTTATCCCATACTGCCCTGCTAGGTCACTACGCTCTGAGGTGGGTCAGCTATTAGAGGTGCCCGGTGTCAAGTGTACCACCTGACGGCTACAAGGCGGAGGGCCTTTTCAATAATCGCTCCGACATTGTGGAATGCCCTCCCTTCCGGAGTCCGGGTTCTTACGGATCTAGTCGCCTTCCGGAAGGCGTGTAAAACCCTGCTGTTCCGGCAGGCCTTTGGGTTTTAATCATAAGGTTGGCAAGCCCCTGCCTTCTGGGTATATCACATTGATGTACTTACGGCTTTTTACTGTCTGTTATTCTGCCCTGTTTTAATGGTGTTTTACTCTGTTTTTATTCTGTTGAATATTCAACTCACTGTAAGTCGCCCCGAGCCATCCGGGAGTGGCGACTCACAAATTTGAATAAATAAATAAATAAAGCCGAACAATATTTCACCTCTCAAAACAGCTTATTCAAGATCAATTGTCACTCTTTAACACAGCTCCCTGACGGGTCTACACTGTTGTGGTTGAGCCTTCAGCTACTACTACTACTAGTAGTATTGGGGAAGGTGCTGGGTCAATAGCATCAAGCAATAGTATGGACTGGGGTGTGGCTCTGGGTGATCAGGAGTCTGCAGCTGGAAGGAAAAGGGCTGCTAGTGATTCTAATGTGGAAGCATTGGAACAGAAAAAAAGGATCTGGCAGATACTTAGAGCTCCTTCTGACACTTTCCAAGGTTTTTCTGGGGAAGAAGAAATGGGGTCAGAGAAAAGTGATACGGATTTAGATTCAACACTGGTTCAGGAAGTAAGGGATGTGTGTAACGAAGAGTCTAATTCTGACACGTTTTGTGGCTTTGACGGTGATTCATACTGGCCTTCTGGGGGTTCAGAAACAGATTGGGACTCTTTAAGCATGCAACAGCGTTGGCAAGAGTGGAGGCCAACACAGAGCACAGCAGCTGTAGGAGATACAGCAGCTGGCGCTCATGATCAAGGAGAGTCTTCAGAAGACAGTGATGTGTAAATGCTATTTAAGAAGTGGGTTTTGGGACTGTCTTTGCGGCGGTCAAAGAGTTGATGTCTGGTTCTTGTCTCTGACTCTCCTGTGTTCCTGATAGCAAGTACCTTGTTCCAGTTTCCTGATACTTGTGAGTTATGGGCTAATTCTCCACTTTGTTCTTGGGGTGAGCTGCTGTGGCAGCTCTAGCTGATGCTTGGGCAAAGGTGGGGGTTTGGAATTCAGTGTATGCTTTTCTGTTTAGTTACCTGCCATGTGTCCCTGGCTTGCTCTCCGTTGTGTTTACGTGAGTTCCTGCTACAAGAACCTGGTATTGTATTGAAATGGAGAGAGGCTGGCGTTGTGTTATGGGGGCTATGGTTTGTGCTATTCATGTATACTCAGCTCCTGTGACCCTTGGAACGTCTCCTCCTTTTCATCTGCCTTTCTCCTGCGTTGGATTTCCGGACCGGACTCGTGACTACTCTTCTGGATTCTCCCTTTGGACTTCGCAGACGGACGTCTAGTGTTGGTTTGGGGCTGTTTTGTTGCTTTATTTTGTGGGAATTTTTGTCTGGGATTTTTGAGCCGAAGTTCGCTACTTTTTTCCCGTCCTTTCTCCAACTATTGTTAAATAAACTTTTTGTTTTCCCCTTTTACTCCTGGGTCTGGCTTTGGAGTCACTGAATTTTAACATACACCACATCAGAACATGTGCCTGACCACAATGCTCCACATAACTTTTACCCCAGAACACTCAAAGTAATAATCCCTTTCCATCTTCACGCAATCCCAAAGGAATCTCAACATTTGGCTCTCTCTCCATCTTGACACATTTTGTACTTAAAGGCATCAGTTCACATCTTCCAAAACATGGGCAACTTTATGCTCACACAAAGACAGGAACCTCGACGTGGTCTCTCTTGACCAAAAGAAACAACACAGTCTTAAGACGTTCGCACGGGAAACGACAAACACCGCCTGTGCTTTAGATCACGAAACCCTTTTCACAAACCTAACTTACGCATCAACTTCATCTAAACTGCAGGTCCCAAACCCACCTTTTCTACTTAATAAAATACCTTTATAAGAATTGACCCTACACAATGCCAACTTCATAACCTAGAATTACTATCACCTGTTTAAAACTCTGCGTTCAACCAACTGCGTAGTTCACACCAACTTGTACCTCAAATCCACTCTTCCCGCCAAATGCTTGGTCAGGAGACATCACTTCAAAAACTACAGAGCCCAAAATCCTCACATGAAAACCCCACAAGGAAAACCACACCTTCCTTCTGAGTCTTTCTCCACTATCTATATTCCCAAGTTGTCATGTAGCATTATTGACACACGCTCACAGCTTCACAATGTATCTCAACACACTAAAATGTTACAGAACCAAAATCAAATCATTTGAGCATTTTTAAACAATGTACACATCTCTCGCTGCTTCTCTTTCGGCTCAATTAATTCTCGGACCTGCCTGAGAATCCCACCAGAACATCGTCCATTTCCCTTCCCTCAAACCTCTCTCTACAGACACGTGTCGGTGAGGGACCGTCAGCAGAATCCTCAAGACAGGCCCACATCCCCCGAGGTGACAAGCCAGCCACTCTTTCTCTTTTTTCGGCTGTCCAGCTATTAATACAACTCCCCCCGGAGATCGCCGTCTCCATAACTCCCAGTACATTCGTGGGTCCATATCTATTAGCCGTAGCCCTAACCCAATGCAAACATTTCCCACATGGCAATTTAATGACATGACAGAAATGTAAATCCTAAAGCCAATGCTTAGTCTTGTCACAATGCAGGGACTCGGCCGGCCCCTTAATCACACACACAGAGACGGTAATCAGCTAACTACTTTATTGAAGAATAAGAAACAGTTGAAAAGGTATTGTCCATAAAAATAGCAAAAATAATCCAAAGGCAAAAGGTGAATGGTAAAGTCCAAAACAATCTTGGCATGGAAGTTTCCAAAGACTTGGCAAGGCTCCGCTTAGCAAAAGCGGATCAGGGAACAAGGCAAGGTTGCAAGGTCCAAGGCTCTCCTTGGCAGGCCACTAGCCCAGACTTGGCTACGTGGACCTTAGCTCGCTACACGTCTGTAGATGATAGACGTGGCCGAGGTACTGAGGATCCGTTCCCACGGATCCTATACTTAATCCCCTTGGCGAGGCCCCCGACGCTCTAGGCTTCTCCTCCTCCAATCTGTGCTACGGGACCTCGGCCTGTCTAGGCTGTGGAACCAGCCCCTCCTACTCGCCTCAATGCTCCGTCTCCTATCAAAGGTTCGTCCTTGCCTCCCAGCACCTGGTTCCCTATCTCTGTGAGAGCCAGACTCCCTATCTGCTTCCCGTGCCTCCTCCTCCGTTGTTTTCCACATTCTTTCCTGCGATCCTCGCCCCCCCCCCCCCTGTCTCTCATAATCTTCGCTATCACTGCTTTCGAAATCCATCTGGCCTTCCAGATTCTCGTAAGGATCAGGCCAGCCGTCATCCCAGGCCAGGCTCTCTGTGGGAGAAGAAGGCCCAGCTAACTCATTAACCCCTTCTTCCAGTCCCTCCAAATCCTCCTCAGAATCCACCTCAGCTTCGGCTGGCTCTAATGCAAGTGGGACCCCTGGTGCTGCCCCTTGCCCCCCAGGCACGAAAGGGAACTGGGTTGCTAGACGTCTCAAATCAAAATCCATGCTTTGGTCCTGGTCGCCATGCATTTCAAGTCCTTCCGAAAATCCATTGAGGGTAGGAACTACATCTCCCATCCCCCCTTCGGTAGTCTCCAAGTTCACTCCTTGGATACCTCCAGCAGTTGGAGGAGGTTAAAGTCAACAGAAACCGCTCCAACGGGATCTCCTGCCGAATATCCCCCGGCTGCGTCCGCACCTCGGCTCAGCGGACCCACCTCCTCACTCCACAGTTGGGGCCGTATCAGCGGCTTCTCTCCTGCAGCCATCGGCTGAAGCGGTTCCAACAGCTGCTTCTGCTCCGCGGCTCTAGGTGGGGGCTTAGCTTTGCTCGGCCACACCCACCCTCCAAACTTCCCTCGCATCCTGGGCTGATTCACCTGCTGCTCTTCCTCTTTCCGCGTCGTCAGCGTCCTGGTGGCACTCCAGCCCAAAACTACGCACCAGCTGAGCAAGTGGTCGCATGTAGATGTTAAATAGCAAAGGGGAGAGGATGGCCCCCGAGGGACCCCACAAGGTAGGGGAATCCCCCCGAGGCCAGCTCCCCTCTTAACACTCGCTGTTTCCGATTGTGGAGGAACGAGGACAGCCAGTTCAAGGCTGTCCCCCTCACTCCGGCCACGGCAAGGCGGTGCGTCAAAATATCGCAATCGACTGTATCAAACATAAGAACATAAGAACATAAGAAGAGCCATGCTGAATCAGGCCTCAGCCCATCTAGTCCAGCATTCTGTATCACACAGTGGCCCACTAGTTGTACACAGGGATCTCTAGCAGAAAGGAGGGCAAAACCCTCACCTGCTCCCGACCCCCCACAACCAGTACCCGGGGAAATCCTGCCTGCCTCCATCAACACAGAGGTGGCACTTGGATGTCCATTTCAGTAACTAATTCTTGGGTGTCTACGCAGAGTTCCAGTCAGAGCGAAGGTCTGTCCGCACACCAGGCATTCATAAGCCTTCTCCCCAGTGCGAGTCATGAGATGTGAACATAGATTTGCACTAGAACTGAAAGTCTCTCTACACGGCAGGCATTTATAAGATGTTTCCCAGCTTGCATCCTTTGAGGTATATTTCTCCCAGTATGCAGATTGGGTTTCTGAGTGAAGCTTTGTCCGCACTAAGGGCATGAAGAGGGTTTTGCTCCAGTGTGAGCCTTTTCATGTTTACGTAGATATGCAGCCCGGGCAAAGCTCTTTCCACACTCCAGGCATTTATAGGGTTTCTCGCCAGTGTGCGTCCTTTGATGTGAACGTAGAGATGAACTCTGAGTGAAGCTCTGTCCACACTCCAGGCAAGTATAGGGTTTTTCCCCAGTGTGCGTCCTTTGATGTGAACGTAGACTTCCACTCTCAGTGAAGCTCTTTCCACACTCCAGGCATTTATAAGGTTTCTCCCCAGTGTGTGTCCTTTGATGTGAACGTAGAGATGAACTATGAGTGAAGCTCTGTCCACACTCCAGGCATTTATAAGGTTTCTCCCCAGTGTGCGTCCTTTGATGTGAACGTAGACTTCCACTCTCAGTGAAGCTCTTTCCACACTCCAGGCATTTATAAGGTTTCTCCCCAGTGTGCGTCCTTTGATGTGAACGTAGAGATGAACTATGAGTGAAGCTCTGTCCACACTCCAGGCATTTATAAGGTTTCTCCCCAGTGTGCGTCCTTTGATGTTTACGTAGACTTCCATTCTCTTTGAAGCTCTGTTCACACTGCAGGCATTTATAGGGTTTCTCCCCAGTGTGCGTCCTTTGATGTGAACGTAGAGATGAACTATGAGTGAAGCTCTGTCCACACTCCAGGCATTTATAAGGTTTCTCCCCAGTGTGCGTCCTTTGATGTGCACGTAGACTTCCATTCTCAGTGAAGCTCTGTTCACACTGCAGGCATTTATAGGGTTTCTCCCCAGTGTGCGTCCTTTGATGTGAACGTAGAGATGAACTATGAGTGAAGCTCTGTCCACACTCCAGGCATTTATAGGGTTTCTCCCCAGTGTGCGTCCTTTGATGTTTACGTAGACTTCCACTATGAGTGAAGCTCTGTCCACACTCCAGGCATGTATAAGGTTTCTCCCCAGTGTGAGTTCTTTGATGTGCATGTAGATTTCCATTTTCAGTGAAGCTCTGTCCACACTCCTGGCATTTATAGGGTTTCTCCCCAGTGTGCGTTTTTTGATGTGAACGTAGATGTGAACTCCGAGTGAAGCTCTTTCCACACTCAAGACATGCATAGAGTTTCTTCTCCATGTTGACAGTTATGTATAGAATTAATTGCAATATGGGGACTTCAGTCTTTCTTTTTTCCTTCTGATCAAAAGTGAGTTCCACGAGATCAGCACCCAGGGAGGATTTCTTCTTCCTATGGGATTTCTTTCGTTATTGCGCTTTGGCCTCCAAACTCCTGAATATCCACCAGATACAGGTATTTCCTGATCACACCCGAGGTGACTTCACGGGGTCTTCATTTCCCTGTTCAAGAAAGAAGCAGAACATTAAACACGAACCTGCAAACCTTCTACATTTCCCACACTATCCTCTTTTCCCTTCATGGCTCATGCGGAAAACGGGAATACCGAGAACGGGAGGTATGAAGGGCCTCAAGGACAGACACAGGGTCAAGCAAAGGTCAATCCAGGTTTATAAACAATAAGGGATGGATTCAGAAGGAAATAAGAAAAGAAGGGAGAATGAAAATAAGGAATGATGCGTGGAGGAAAAAAAGGGACCTTTGTCCAATACTAAAGAGACACAGTGATGTAGTTGGCTTGACTCTAAACATGACCCTCAAGAAACAGAAGGCAGGCATTCAGAAAGACCGTAGACGGGTGTCATTCACTCTGAATAATGGTTTCCATGAACTACCAGCATAACTTAAATATCAAGAGACACAAGGATTCCTTTATGGACTATAATGATTCTTTGATGCCTTTACCGCTCTCATTGACCTTTCGTCTGCTTTTGACTCCATACTAATACTAATACTAATAATATATTTATAACCCGCATCCATCTCCCCGGAGGGGACTCAGAACAGAATCCTGATACAGATTGCTGGCTGGTGAGACTTGATTCAGGAACTATCCATCAACACAGAAACGAGGGCCAGAGTTGGCACAAAGGGTTTGCTGACAGAAGCCTTTTGAATTATATCCCGTATTGCTTTCGTTGTGAGCCGCTTTGGGTCTCCTTTCAAGAGAGATGAAGCAGGATAGAGATCATAATGATATTTACAATCATAACAATGGTCACATCCCTGTAAATGGCAAGACGGGGCCTTCACTTTCCGAACGTGCACGTGGCCCAAACCTTTGGCCTTCACTGACCCTTGTGACCATCCCCTTTGACCTCTGGCATGGCCAGACTGAGCACGGAAGGTCAAAGGTTCCTGGCGCACACAGAAGAGGCCAATACACAACGCAAAATATGTCACTGAGCAAGATAAACATACACAAAGCTAAACCATATGATTTATAGGGGCAGATCTGTAGGCGATGCTAATAAAGAGTAACAAGCTCAAGGTCATGAAATACAAACACAATGAAGGATATACCAATTAACTTCTATTCAGTCAATGGCAACAATGCATCAAAGTACATAACATAACATATATCAGTGTGGAAACATATATCAACCCCCATACACACGGATTCAGAAATACAAAAGTAAATGCTGCGACATGAAAAGAGCTGAGGCGAATCAAATTACAAACGTTGGCGGGGAGCAGCATACACACCCGCTAGAGGAATTCCTCATGAACGTAAATTATAGAGTTCGCCAAAAGTCCTGGTGCATACCAATCGTGGAAGAGGGGGAGATGATGCAGTGTGAGCCAAGATGAGACGCTCGGAGGGGCCGCAACGGTTGAAGTGCATAGCCACGATCCGTTTCGCTGGTTTGCTTCGTCAGGCGGCTATATCTTGCCAGGCAAATGACGCGTCACAGGAGACACATCCTAAATAACAATAATAACAATAATAAGACAAAACCCATCTCTGCAGTAAAAACGTGGGGGAGGTGGCTAGCCTACCTAGGTTGGAGGACTTCCAATGTACCACTGCTCCTGTGGACCCAAAGGGTGTGCTCCAAAGGAATCGCAGATGTTAAATATGCTCGCACCTGGGCCCCACTCACGTGAGTAGGGCCGAAAGGGGAAGGGGCTCGTTGAGCCCAGCTGGATATTCGGACTGTAGATTATGAATCCACCAGGTTTCACGCCTGATAAGGGCATCATGGTTATTAGCATGTACACTAGTGATAACTTTTTCCAGGGCTGCGAATCGAAAAGATTCGGGGTTATGGCCATTTGTCAAAAAGTGGCGGTATAGGATGGTGTTGTCCTGGGATGTACGTATTCTGGAACGATGCTCCAAATGCGGGTACGTAAGGGGCGTGATTTACATCCCCACATAGTATTGGCCACACCCACAAATGATAACATAAATGGTATTTTCCGTGTTGCAATTGAGGAAATCCCGAATGGTAAAGGATCTGCGTGACTTCAAACTAATAATGTCTTTGCAACATAATGCTTGGGCACAGGACAAACACCCCCCACATGGCCAGAAGCCCAAGGTGGAATGGGTAAACATACGTTTTCTGGGTAGCGAAGAATGTACAATAAGGTCCTTGAAGCTACTAGTGCGCCACGCGACCATGGGGAAATTAAGTAAACGCCGGAATGGGAGGCAATATGTCCCAGTACTTTTTGATGATACTGATGATCTCACGACTATGGGGGGTAAAGGTCAGAGGCCAAACCACCCGGGCATGTGGAGGTTTGCGCCTTTTAGTTAGGAGAGAATCTCTAGTGACACCATTGGCCTTAATACGGGCCTGTTGTATGACCCGCAATGGGTATCCTCGGGTGCTAAGTTGGTCCCCGAACTTATCAGCATCGTTGTGGAAATCGACGATGCGGGTTGAATTCCTCTTCAGTCTAAGAAACTGTGAGTAAGGGAGACTATTTCTCAAGGATGGAGGATGATGACTCTGATAGTGCAGAATGGAGTTCTTGTCCGTCGGCTTGGTGAAGCAGCGGACTCCCAACTTATTTCCAATCTTAAAAACGGTGGTATCCAAAAAGTTGACAGAATCCTGACTGAACTCCATAGTGAATTGGATAGAGGGATTCCATGAATTCAACCAGTCAAGGAATTCAGCCATGGGGGTGTCATTACTCAAAAGGAAGAAACAATCATCGATATAGCGCCCGAAGAACTTGATATATCTAGCCGGGGATAATGGGTCATGTAGGAAACTCTTCTCCAGGTATCCCATATAAAGGTTGGCTATCGAAGGGGCGCAACTCTGGCCCATTGATACTCCGTTGACTTGTAAATAAAAATCAGGTCCAAAGGCAAAATAATTATACTCGAACAGGCAGTCAACAAGTTCAATAAGGAATGAAGAAGGTGGAGACATATTATGGGGCCTCGAGTCAAACACATCCAGTAGCACGGTTCTAGCCTCTGGAAGAGGTATCGAAGTGTACAGGGATTTCACGTCACAAGTTGCCATTATATCGTGGTGGTCAATCTGGAGGGCTTCTATCTTTCGGATGAAATCCGTGGTGTCTAATATAAGTGCTGGAATGGTAGACACGAAGGGCTGTAGGATCACATCTATATACACAGCGAGGGGTTTCAATAGAGAGCCTGAGGCGGACAGGATTGGTCGGCCTTGGGGAGGGAAACCGGGCTTATGAATCTTTGGTAGAAAATACATTTGGGAGATACGTGGGTGGTCATTAATCAAAAACTTTGCTTCTTTCGGCTCAATGTAGCCCATCTCTGTGCCATCCTGTATTACATTAATAAAGAGTCTCACTTTAGCAAAATTATCAAAATCTGTATTGTGAACAATATCAGTGCTATGTAGCAGTACAATATCACATGCAGTGCGCTGCTGGGCGCTTGTAGCACAATATCACATATTATACAAACACTAGAAATCACAATATAACATAATAAGCCCTCACAAACAATGGGCTGAGACGTCGCACAAACACGATCCGCGTACCCCTGTGCGAAGCCCGGAGCCAAATTACTCACGGACTAGAGACTGAGTCTGTGGGGGAGCCTTGATGGGCGGAAGAGCTGGCAAACTGCCGCATGAGCAGGCGCCTACGGCGAGAGGTAAGCTGACGACGCCAAGATGGCCGTTTCGCGTTAGGCGCCTAAGTCTCTAGTCCATGAGTAATTTGGCTCCGGGCTTCGCAGTGGCCTACCCGGTCTCTTCCAGCTCTAGGACTCTACGTAGAAGCTCTGCTCACCCGGGGCCTTCCTCCTCTTCCAAGGAGACGGTGCTTCCAGTCCACCCATCCCTGTCATTCCTTATTATGGGTTTCTTTTTATTATTTATTTATTATTTATTTGCGGCATTTTACCCCGCTCTTGTCAACCCCCGAGGGAGGGAGGCGGGACTCAGAGCGGCTTCTAAAAAGGCACAATTCGATGCCAACACAGTAAAACACATAAAACACAGTATAAAACCCCCCAAAACATTACATATTAAAATACAATTACATCAACATATCATACACATTCATTTAAGTTAAAAAAATGTGCTGCCTTGTGCTAGTGTGCAAACGCCTGGTCTCATAGCCAGGCTTTTACTTTTTTTCCTGAATGTCAGGAGGGATGGAATTGATCGTATGTCACTAGGAAGCGCATTCCACAGATGGGGAGCCACCACCGAGAAGGCCGTCTCCCTCGTCCCCACCAGCCGCATTTGAGAAGCCGGCGGGAGCGAGAGCAGGGCATCCCCGGATGATCTTAAATTACAAGGTGGGATGTAGGGGCAGATCGGACAAGTAAGATGGGCCAGAACCGTATAGAGCTTTAAAGGTCAAGACCAGCACTTTGAATTGAGCTCGGAAGTGGATAGGCAGCCAATGGAGCTGACACAACAGGGGGGTGGTATGCTCCTTGTATGTAGCTCCCGTTAGTACTCTGGCTGCTGCCCGTTGGACTAGTTGTAATTTCCGAACTGTCTTCAAAGGCAGCCCCACGTAGAGTGCGTTGCATAATCTATTCAGGATGTGACCAGACCGTGGACCACCGTAGCCAGATCAGACTTCCCAAGGTACGGGCGCAGCTGGCGCACGAGTCTTGACTGTGCGAAAGCTCCCCTGGCCACCGCCGAGACCTGGGCTTCCAGGCTCAGCGATGAATCCAGGATCACTCCCAAGCTGCGAACCTGCGTCTTCAGGGGGAGGGTGACTCCATCCAACACAGACTGTAATCCTATGCCCTGTTCGGCCTTTCGACTGACCAGGAGGACCTCTGTCTTGTCTGGATTAAGTTTCAATTTGCTAGCCCTCATCCAGTCCGACACAGCGGCCAAGCACCGGTTCAAAGTCTGGACAGCCTCCTTGGTGACAGGTGGGAAGGAGTGACAGATCTGGACGTCATCTGCATACAGATAACACCTTACTCCGAAACTCCGAATGATCTCTCCCAGCGGTTTCATGTAGATGTTAAATAACATCGGGAACAGTACTCGGAACCTTCTAGAAAGATAAAATGACACGTCTGCGGTAGCCCCGCCCACTCCCTATATAAGCTCCCTCAGAGGGGCTACCCATCCAGTTCTCTTCCGCGCGTGAAGCATACAGAAGGACGGGCATGACCCGTGGGGAGGAAGGGAAGGGTTCAGACATATTAACAGAAGACACTCATAGAACTACAGTTACAGGTAAGCAACTAATCATTCTATGTCATGGTCATCTGTTAATATGTACATGTGGTAGTAGACTACCGAGCCAGCAACCTTGGATGGTGGGCGTCATGCCACTGCTGAAAATAAGACTGCTCTCCCGAACTGCGCTTGTCTCCTTGTCTCTTTGGTTTGGAGCCAGAGAGGGGCCCTTAGTCCCGGAGGGAGGAAACGGCCCACCTGCCTCCCTCCCGGAGGCCCACAGGCTCCCTCTTGGCCGGGCCCCCCCTCCCTCCCTCCCTCCCTTCGTGGCCCCACCGACCCCCCTTTCCTGAAACGAAGCCCACCCCAGAGGTCCGCTTGCCCCTCGGGCTCTCCCTCCTGGCCTGCCGGGGCCTGACATACTGCTGGGGCTTCTCACCCAAATGGGTGCCAGTTGGCTGGCTGACTTGGAGGTTGCCGGTTCCAACCTGCGAGCGGGGCCAAGAGAGGAGCCCCCCAGCAGGATGGTCGCACATCCGGGCCGCCTCCCTGGGCAACGTATCTGCAAGCGGCCCATTCTCTCACACCGGAAGTGACAGAGGAAGGGAGAGAGGGAGAGAGAGGGGGGAGGAGGGGAGGGGGAGGGGGGGAGGGGGGAGAGGGGGAGAGAGGGGGGGGGGGGAGGGAGAGAGAGGAGAGAGGGAGGGGAAGAGAGGGTGGGAGGGAGAGAGAGAGGATGGGAGGGAGAGAGAGGGGAGGGAGAGAGGGGGAGAGAGGGGGAGAGGAGAGAGAGAGGGAGAGGGGGAGAGAGAGGGAGAGAGGAGGGAGGGGGAGAGAGGAGAGAGAGGGGGAGAGAGGGGGAGAGAGAGAGAGAGGGAGAGAGAGAGGGAGAGAGAGAGGGAGAGGGGGAGGGAGAGGGGAGGGAGGGAGGGGGAGAGAGAGGGAGGGGGGAGAGAGAGGGGGGGAGAGAGAGGAGAGAGGGGGGAGGGAGAGGGAGGGGGAGGGAGGGAGAGGGGGAGGGGGAGAGAGGGGAGGGAGAGAGGGGAGAGAGAGGGAGAGAAGGAGAGAGGGGGGAGAGAGAGAGGGAGGGGAGAGAGAGAGGGGAGAGAGAGGGGGAGGGAGAGAGAGGGGGGGAAGGGAGAGAGAGAGAGGGAGAGGGGGAGAGAGAGGGGGAGGGAGAGAGAGGGAGAGAGAGAAGGGAGAGAGAGGGGGAGAGAAAGGGAGGAGAGGGAGGGAGAGAGGAGAGGAGGGAGGGGGGGGGGAGGGGAAAGGAGGGAGAGGGAGGGAGAAGGGGAGGGAGGGAGAGGGAGGGAGAGAGAGGGAGAGGGGGAGGGAGGGAGGGGGGAGAGGGGGAGGAGAGAGAGGGAGAGAGGGGGAGGGAAAGGGAAGAGGGAGAGAGAGAGAGGCCTGCGCTTCTCCGCCTGGTGCCTGACTGTGTGTCACAAAGATTTAAATTGATCAATGTGGATTTAATATGAAGTGTGGGAATCAATGGAAGAATGGAAGGATGGAAGAATGGAAGGATGGA
>JARBWK010000562.1:0-28560 GCA_030556195.1 Anolis apletophallus
GCAGCCTGGCTCCCGCCCCTCCCCAGCTTCGGCACTCCCAGCAGCTCCCAGCAGGCCACCAACCCCAACCGTTCTTTACTGTGTTAGAGTCTCATTATGTGTCATTTTGGTTGGTGGTGTGCCCTGGATTTTTAATGTTAAAAGTGTGCCGCGGCTCAAAAAAGGTTGGGAAACACTGCCCTACGTGATTGACCAGTAGATTGCGATCTATCTAATGAGCACCCCTGCTCTGGAGCAACGAGCAATTCCTTTTAGTAATGGATTAAAGGCATTAAAAGCAGGACTTCTGTTGCAGGGCAGGCCATGCATCATCCGAATTGCACACTGTGGGTTTGAGGTGAGCATGTTTTATTTGGCCAATGTAGACATAGGGCACGTCTAATTCTCAAACCACTGCACCACACTAGCTCTTGGGATTCATAGAAACCATTACATTATTGCCGTTGGCCAGGCGCAGCTCAGACATTTACAGCCTGAAGTAGCTCAGTCGTTCTTGATCCCTCACCTTGCAGAAAGCCAAGATTCATAATACTCCAGGCCTGTAAAGGTATTTCACATTTCACGAGCATCTCTGGCAATGAAAACAAATTAATAAGCAAGAATTCACTGCTCTTTTATAATTCGGAGAATTGATTACCTGAGACAGGTGCCTCCAACGGAAAGATAGGGCCAACAGTGCTATTGACATTCTTGCAATCCTCTGGCAGTGAGCTGTTTGGGAACGACTGCTTGAAAAATTTCGTCCCGGCATTGGCAGGCACCCCCTTTTCATGCAAAGCATGTTTGCCATAGTTGGAGCATGTATCTCTATCATTCCTTTCTTTCCCTGCTGCACATATCGGTAGTTTTGATATGGGACCTATCCTTTCCCCCACTGTTGATGCAGTAGTAAATATTTTCCATTCTCATATAATCCTTGCTGTGCCCGTCTGGGGGATGAGATCACCCTCATTCATGGGGATGCTGCTGGCATTTGGAAAGTCAATGCTTTAGGACAGGCCTGTCCAACTAGGGTTGCCATTTTTTGATATAAGAAACTAGCTGTACCCGGCACGCGTTGCTGTGCCCTATTTAGGAGATGCGAGATGTAAGGGTTGGAAATGATGTTACTTACGGTCTTGGTGGGGTCATGTAGGCATGAATTGCGCACTTTCTATGTGTGCTCCAAATGATGTCATCTGGAAGTATGAGTTGTATTGTCTTCTATATGAGTTGTATTGTCTTCTTGTATTGTCGGGTGCTCTGAGGGACCTGGTGAATCTCTCCCTAGAGACAGGCACCTTTCCGAACTCTCTGAAAGAGGCCAGAGTCAGCCCCCTCTTGAAAAAGACGAACCTTGACCCCGATGACCCAGCAAGCTACCGCCCGGTCGTAACCTACCCTTTCTGGGTAAGCTCTAGGCGGCGGTAGAAAGCCACCACGGGACTTCCTAGATCGTTCCGGGGCTAGACCCGTCCCAGTCGGGTTTCGGCAAGAGGTCACGGAGTGGAATCCGCCCCGTAGCGATCACAGACGACATCCGCCCGTCAACTGGACCGGGAGGCTCGGCAGTCCCTAGTCCTTCTGGACCTAACCGCGGCTTTTTGACACCGTTGATCACGACTTGCTCCTCGATCGCCTGGCTGCCTCTGGGATCCAAGACAAGGCTTTGACCTGGCTGGAATCGTTCCTGCGAGGCCGCTCGCAGCGGGTCGAATGGCAGGGTCAAGTCTCTAGGAAAGCGGGTGGAATGCGGAGTCCCCAGGGCGCCATCCTATCCCCCACCCTCTTCAACATCTACGTCCAGCCTCTGGCTAGCATTGCCAGGAGCTATGGGTTCTCCTGCTACCAATATGCGGACGATACACAGCTGCTCCTGAAGCTTGACCCAGGGTCATCGTCGGTGCCGGACAGTTTCAGCCAAGGATTGGGAGCGGTGACGAGCTGGCTCAGAGCTCATAGACTCAAAATCAACCCGGCCAAAACGGAGATCCTCTGGCCTGGCCGACCCGCCCCTCACCCATCACTGCCACCCTTTGAGGGCGAGCCCTTATCCCCGGCTCCGGCAGTGAAAGCCTGGGAGTGATCCTGGACGAAAAACTAACGATGGAGGCCCAGATCCAGGCGGCAGCAAAAGGCGCCTTTTTCCATCTCCGTAGGGCCCGACGGCTGGCCCCCTACCTACCATCTGAGGCGCTGAGAACCGTGGTACATGCCACCGTTGTCTCGCGTCTTGATTACTGCAACGCCCTATATGTGGGCCTCCCCTCTCTACAACCAAGAGGCTGAAACTCATCCACAACGCAGCGGCCAGACTCATCTCTGGGTCACCAGTGGGGACCACATTTCTCCTATTTTAAAAGATCTCCACTGGCTGCCCCTAGAGTTCAGAGTGCTCCACAAACTTCTGGTGCTCACCTTTAAAGCTCGGCACAACATCGGGCCAGCCTACCTGAGTGACCGGCTGGCGGTCCAACGCAGCGTGAGGCCAGCACGTGCCATAAATGGCGATCGCATGACCATCCCTGGAGTGCGAGAGGCTCGGCTGATGGAAACCCAGCGGAGAGCCTTTTCCGTGGCGGCCCCCAGGATCTGGAACTCACTGCCACCTGCCTCAGAGCCACTCTGACCCTAACTAGATTCCGGTCAGACTTAAAGACCTGGCTCTTCCGCCTAGCGTTTGGGGCCTGATCGGTACCTCTGAATGTCTGAGCCTTTCCTCAGACATGTATCTGTTTTAAATTGCTGTATATTGTTGTTTTAGGGTTTTTTAATGATGTAAGTCGCCCGGAGCACCACGGGTGGAGGGCGACTCACAAATATTAAAGTATTATTATTATTATTATTATTATTATTATTATTATTATTATAGCGGAGGAAGTGTTTTGATTCTGGAGTGTCTCCACTCAGCAAAGTCTGTAGTGGTTGTGGAGGAGTGGCAAGTGGTGGTAGAGAGACTTTACCGGCTAGGCAGCACATTCCTGTTGTTTCTGCTGGGTATTTCAGGGCTTTGCAGTGTGTGCAGATGTGCATTAGGGTGCCAATGTCGGCCTCTGGCACCATGCTGTAGTCTTCTGCAGCGTTGCATCTGAAGGCTAGGCGGTGGAATTGGTTGTGGTGTTTTTTGAAGTTTGTTTTCTGTGTTGCGACGTCATGTTTCTGCGCTCCTTGCGCGCTGCTGTTGTGTTGCATTTCTGCGTCTTTGTTGTTCCTGGCTGCACGCTTCTTCTTGTCGTGCAGTTCTTTGCATTTTGGTTCTCAGCTGTGCGTCGTGCAGTGACCTGTTGTCTGTGTCTCTGCTGCGCAGTGTGTTTCTGTTCTGGCGTTTGTTCTGCCCTTTTTTGTTTGATGTATGTAGCGTTGTGAGTGTAGCGTTGTGTCGTCCGATGCTGTTATTTTTATAAGGCATGGCTTGTCTTTTGGGTCAGTTTATGTCTGTGTGGAAGGAAGGAATGGTTTTAGTTTGTGGTGTTTGTAGGTGTTGTGTGTACGGGGTCCCGTAAGGTTGGTGGGATGGGTTGTGATTGGAAGTTGTGTTGTGTGGGTAGGAATTTGCTGGAGAATTGCTCCCTCAGAGTTTGGTTTTGGCAGTTTAACCGTCAAACACCAACTGAAATCTCTCAGCATTCTATCCTAGCCTTGGATGGCTCTTGCCAGCGTTGCTATGGTTACAGCAGTTATGCAAATCCACCCTTATTGGCAGCCAATCCTGTTGTTCAGAATGTAGAGGCTGGGTGAGTCGTTGGCTGCCCCGAAGGATACTGGGAAATGTAGTTTTATTTTTACTCGTTGTTTTGGGGGCCTTTTAGGTTTTGAGGGGGGAAAGTTTCTTTGCTACAAACGTACCTTGCTTGAGGCCTATTTCTGTTGGCAAGTATTGTTTTTCTGCGTTGTATGGTTTCTTTGTTTGAGGTATACATCACATGACGTGAACCCATTTATATAATAGATAAGGGACATTTACGGGATTTTTCACAAAAATAAGGGACACTTCATTAAAAAACTTGAAACGCAAACATTAGGTAGAAATAGTTAACAGAATAAGATAATGATTGAAACTCACAAAAGAAGCTGACTTACACCCTCTTAACAGTACATGGTATGTTTCTGCATGTTTTGTCATGCAGAGAAAATATTATTAAAACTACCTTATTTTCTCCATCTGTATTTAGTACTTGACTTTTGCGGACTTTAAAAGTGCACTGTCTAAACATTAAAATAAAATAAATTTTATAAGACAGTACATTTTCATGATTATTATGTCAATAGTTAATGGTATAGTATAGTATGGGATACACAGCATTGTATAGTATTGGGATGCACAACTAGGCCTATTTTAAGAGTAACTCTCAAGCAACCAGAAACTATCTTTATCCAACATGATCCAACATTCCCCTTGGGTAACGGTTAATTGAGTCTACTGTACTTTGAAAAAGTCCTGTATCACCTCTTCCTTCCAACAGGGATGCAGGCTGCCCTGCGAGTTGGAATCCCGAGGCAGGCATTGCCATGGAAACCACAGTGCGCACCTTCCTCTGGTCAACCCCGCCCAGTCCTGTCCTGCTAGTCAAAAATAAGGGACAGGGCCTGAAAATAAGGGACACAAATTTTAGGACCAAAATAAGGGACGTCCCTTAGAATAAGGGACATATGGGAACCCTATGTCCAACAGGCGGCCCGGGGGCCGTACACGGCCCCCTAGCCCCTTGGCTACGGCCCCTTACCCTCCTGCAATAAATAATATATTTTAAAAAATTTTTTTTAATTTTTTTCAATAAAAAATATTATTTATTATTATTATTTTTGGTCCCGCCCCTTGGCTTTCTATTGGCCCTCTCATCTTCTCCTGAGGGAGGGGGCCAATGGGAGGGAGTGACATCTCTCGGGCCCCACCCCCTTAGCAGCAAACAGGAAGAGCGACCCGGCCGCATGGCTTTCCCCCTCGGCAGCGCTCCTTCCTCCTTCTCATCCTCCCTCCTTCCCAGGGAGGAGTTATTGCAAGGAAGCATTCAGCGTTAAGGTGAGCCACATTTCTTCTCCCTCCCCCTCTCTCTTTCTACTCCCTCCGTTCCTTTCCTTCCACTCTTTCCTTCTTGCCTCCCTCCCTCTCTTTCACCTTCTTTCCTTCCTTCCACTCACCCACCCTTTCGTCCTTCCTTTCAACTGTTCTCCCTCCCTCCTTGCCCCTCTCTCTTTCACCTTCTTTCCTTCCTTCCACCCACCCACCCACCCATCCATCCACCCTTTCGTCCTCCCTCCCCCTTATGTTAATATTAAATATATGGAATTGTTTAATTATGCCCCCCATGTGTTGCATTCCCTCCCTCCCCCTTATGTTAATATTAAATATATGGAATGGGAGCCCGGGGGGGGCGGGGCCGGAGCCGGGGAGGGGGCAGGGCCAGGGGAGGGGGAGGGGTGGAGCCGGGGCAGGGCGGGGGCAGAGCCGGGGGCGGAGGCAGACCCTTAGGCCCCCCAGATGATCACTGACTGGAACTCAGGCCCCCGGTCCGGTAGAAGTTGGACAGCCCTGCTTTAGGATCATGGTCATTGCAGGGAGCTCAAGTTGGGTGGCAGTGAACAGAAGGCAAAGAATGATCACACATCATAAATGGAGACTAGTGAAGATGTCTGCTGATTTGATAACAGGTGAGAGCAAGCAGGCATCCTGACAAACTACGAGGGCGGGTCAATAAGTCCATGACTTTTTGAATAAAACACAGGTTTTTGGATAAAAAATCATTTTATTTTTCAACGTCGTCTCCTTTGAGCTCTATACACTTTGTCCAACGTTTCTCATTTTTTTTTAATCCCTTCCAAAAAATAAGATTTGTCGAAGTCATTAAAATAGGTATTTGTTTGTGAGATGATTTCATCATTGGAGTCAAATCTCTTTCAGCCGAGCCATTTCTTCAGGTTTGGAAACAAGAAATAGTTACTCGGGGGCAAAATCCGGAGAATAGGGCGGATGAGGGAACAATTTGTATCCCAATTCATGGATTGTTGCCGTGGAAACTGCACATGTGTGCACCCTTGGATTGTCTGCACCCTTGCATTGTCCTGGTCCCATCATACCCAAGCGATCATTTAAAATTGAAACCACTGAGTCCTGTGAGATGCCTATGGCCTCCACAATCTCTCGCACTTTCAATCTCCCATCGGCCAACACCATATCGTGAATTTAGTAGCCTATTTATCACTTTCATTGGCTGATGTAGAGAAATGGCCTTTTCACATTCTCAGTATAACACTTTAACTGCTATGGTGGCATTCTATAGAATCCTGCAACTTGCAGAGATATCTAGAGAGCTCTACTTGCCAAAGTACAAATTCCAGGATATCATGGGATGCAGTCAGAACAGACCGGGTTCTGGCACTGCTGGTTGGGAGTCGGCTGCAATAAAATCACTACTGAAGCCAACCCGGGTCGGAGTAAGCTCCTGACAATTTGTCTAGCTTGCTGCTGACCTTTGCAGCCCGAAAGACAGTTGCATCTGTCAAGTAGGAAATTTAGGTACCGCTTATGGGGGGAGGCTAATTTAACTAATTTATTTACACCATAAAAATCTCCAGCAGAGTGCAAAAGAATGAGGACGTACTCCATCAGTGTCACAAGTGGATGGTGAGGTGACAGCTCCCCCGGTGGCCGGAATTCAAAGCATACTCTCATGAAGCTGGAAAGTTAAATAGCCTCTGTGTGCCTGTCTTATATATGTTGTGTGTCTATGACATTGAATGTTTGCCATGTATATGTGCATTGTTATCCACCCTGAGTCCCCTTGCAGGGTGAGAAGGGTGGAATATAAATATTGTAAATAAATAAATAAACAAACAAACAAACAAATAAATAAATATAACTGTGTAGTGTGAAATATTCTCTCCCCTCTGTTATTTAACATCTACATGCAGCCGCTTGCACAGCTGGTACGGAGTTTTGGGCTTGAGTGCCATCAGTACGCTGATGACACTCAGCTCATTCTGAGGATGGAGGGCAGGCCTGGCTCCGTTCCCGATAATTTCCAACATTGCCTTGAGGCCGTTACTGGATGGCTGCGAGCCAGTAGGTTGAAGGTGAATCCAGCGAAGATGGAGATCTTTTTTTTTTATTAATATCTTTATTATGCATTTTTCAAAAACATACCATAAAACATAGTCAAGTAGACTATACAGCGAATAGTAAGGGGTCAGGGAGTGCGGGGATATAGCTTTGTTAGGTTTGTGGAAATAAAGAGAATATAAAAAAAATAGAAGTAGAAAAACTTACGAAGAGAGAAGGGAAAAAGAAAAGGGGAAGAAAGAGGAAATGAAAAAAGAAAAGAAAAGGAGAAAAAAAAACAAGAAAGAAGGTGAAAGAAATGGAAGGGATTAAAAACAAGAAAGAAGCGTGATCCGTGAGAAGGGTAAAATAAGAAGAGGAGTTAGATAGCCAATAAATCTATAGTCCACAAAGGGTGTTAGCTTCCACTTCCGAAGTAGGGTGCGCCCTGGGTACTTGATAAGGTCTCTTCCGCTCATATCAGTTATAGTTTGCCATTCTCATCCCCTTAAGACCTATGGTCTTGAGCCTTTAGTCTTTTTCTTGATTTTCCCACCTTTTTTCTCGTTTTTAATTTCCAGTTCTTTCAGATAGTCCTTCACTCGGGTCCAATTTATATTATTCTTTTTGTTAGAGTCGGTAATCAAATTTTTGAGGTTTTCTAATTCCATAACCTCTCTTAGTTTTATTAGCCAGACGGAGATCTTGTGGCTGGGTCGCCCGGGTGATGGGGAGGTCCAGCTTCCGACCCTGGACGGTGTGGCGTTATGCCCATCGCCTTCTGTAAAGAGCCTGGGAGTTCATTTGGACTAAGAAAGAGGAAGGGTGTCCTCAAAGCAGCCCAAAAACAAAGTACGAACTGGAAAGCGGGTTGCTGTAGCACACAATTGTTCAAATTTATTAAGCAATCAATAAAGTTGTCAAAATAATATCTCTTCCCAAATGGGGATGTGGAATTCAAGTAGAAAGTATTTCAAATAATATATCTTAGACCCTCTGTTCCGGAATCCAATTGTAATCCTGGTATATATATATTCATTATCAAGGTGTAATTGTTCCGGATAGAGAGGCTTGGAAGGTCGGCGGACTATGTATTAAAAGGCCTTGCCGTTTCGCCAGAGGAACTGGCTTCATCGGGACCCCAAAAGATAACATATATTTGTAATTCCACCGGTCCGATAATCTATAAATTCAAATCAAATACACTTATTAGCATTTTACAATACAGGTTAAGCCCCCCAGTTAGACAGGACAACCCTAATAAAAGGCTTAGCGTTATATACATACCAATTCATTCAAATCAACGAAAATGATCTATCTATCCCGGAATGACCTGCCGCCCGACTCCTGTCTGGTTCTCCAGCAGGTTGTCACATCACACCTGTTTTGCAGGATCTGCACTGGCTTCCAATTGAGCACCGGATCACCTTCAAAGTGTTGGTACTCACCTTTAAGGCCTTACACGGCCTGGGTCCAATGTACCTGAGGACCGTCTTACCCCATATTGCCCTACGAGATCACTGCGGTCAGAAAATACCAACTTACTGGCAATTCTCTCTGCTAAGACATTCAGGCTGACGGCTACTCGCAGGAGAGCGTTCTCGGTAATTGCTCCAACGTTGTGGAACGTTCTCCCGGCCGAGACACGGGCCCTTCAAGACCTCCTGCCTTTCAGGCGAGCATGTAAAACATTTCTTTTTCTGCAAGCTTTCAGCCCATAAGACGCTTTAGCGTGTCAGCCTGTCCACTGATTCGATCATTGTGTACACTGTATTATCTGGTGCGTTTGTTCCCCGCACATCATGCAGAGTTTTAATCTATGTTTTTAGGATGTTTTTAGGATGTTTTAGAGTCTATAATGTGCTTTTTAAATACGTTTGTATCCGACTTGTTGTGAGCCGCCCCGAGCCACCCGGGAGTGGCGGCCTAGAAGTCCGACTAATAAATAAATTTAATAAATAAATAAATATGCTTAAGTCCACAGAAGGAGTTAAGGATGCACTAGTTTATATGTTGGCATCTTGGCAGGGTTTATTGTCAGATTATTGCATTTTGAATGGCAATTCATGAGTCAGCACAAGATGTATTTTCTGCAGTGTGACATGTTTGACACCAGATGGCGCTGTCTCAGGACTGATAAATGGAATCTTGGGGATTTGTCAGTTAAGAAGTGACAGTTGGGATCTGAGAGTTGGGAATTGTCCGTTGAAGAGGACAGTTGGGATTAAATATCTGTGAGGAAAGGAGGTTTAGAAAGATAGCTGTGATTGCTGTTGTTTTTCCATGCTTAGCTTGTTATTGTTAAATACAATTCAATACAAAGTTATATTTTTACCTTGTGAATTGAATGAGAGTGTCATTATTCACACGAACAGAGACTGGAGTTTATTGGGCCGATGGGGAATTAAACTTCTATATTTCTGTTGCCTATTCTGCTGTGGCATAAATACTCGACGCCGAAGATTTATTCTTCAAATATTATTAATATCAACAATTTCCTACTACAATTAATTCATTCTGTGACACACAGATGCCATTGTGAGATACTCAACAGTGCCTTCTTATGTTGCTTGGCTGCCACTGTTTTTTCAAACAGTCACCAAAAAGCGATTCTCAGGTTGCCCCCACTGCTTTCTGTTCTCACCTTGGAGGTCTCAGGATATTGGATCATACACCTGAGAGGTTTCCAGATAGGAAGTCTCTTTTTTTGTCATTAGAGAAAAGACTTCTATAAATTATTCTTTTGGGCTTGCACACCCGTTCTTGCAGAGTCTCCAGCTCATGGATTTCACATATGAGGAGACTAGAAGCAGCACCAATTAACATTTATTTTTGAGCTTTAGCCAATATTTCTCAGAGAGATCTTTAGTAAAAAATGTGACATATGAAAATGTATTATATAGCCTTGGATGAAAGTTCCATTGGCACTCATTTGGGATATGCATTTGTTCAGATGCCCTAAACTCATGGCCAGGAACACCCTTTCATATATGTATATGAGCTCAAACTCGTGAGATCAGCCGGCCATCAAACTGATTTGACCTGATGCATGGATTTACAACGTTCCTCTAAAAAACGGACCTGATGCTAAAGCGAATTATAAAGTACACACTGATACATAAAATGTAATAACCTTCAAATATTCAATAAGTCATCAGTATATACCATGTTTCCCCGATAGTAAGACACCCCCGATTGTAAGACGTATCGGGGGTGTCAGGGGGGTCGGCTAATGTAAGCCATACCCCGAAAGTAAGCCGTACCCCGAAAGTCCATGCGAAGGGAGGGGGAAAGAAGGAGCAAGAGGCGGGGCGAAGCGGCGTCGCGTCAGAGGCCTGGCCTCTGACGCGACGCCGCTTCGCCCCGCCTTGTTGCTCTTTCTCCTTTCCCCCTCCCTTCGAAAGAAGGAGCAAGAGGCGGGCGGCGGCGTCGCGTCAGAGGCCTGGCCTCTGACGCGACGCCGCCCTCGCCTCTGCTCTTTCTCCTTTCCCCTCCCTTCGAAAGGAGCAAGAGGCGGGTGAAGCGGCGTCGCGTCAGAGGCCTGGCCTCTGACACGTCACCGTCGCCCGCCTCTTGCTCCTTCTCCTTTCCCCCTCCCTTCGAAAGAAGGAGCAAGAGGCGGGGCGAAGCGGCGTCGCGTCAGAGGCCTGGCAAGAGGCGTGCCGCGCAAGAGGTACCGTCGCCCTGGAGATTCATTGAGTTGCAGAAGAAACGACAGGAGAGAATGCTACCCAAGCATAGGCTAGGCATAGAGAAGGAGGCAGAGTTAGCCAGCACGTTAGAGAACAGCAGTGATTGGTTTAGAAGGGATGCCATTTCATTGGTTGTCCTGGTGCATTACAATTGGTTTAGAGAAACACCATGTGCCCTTTGTTTACTAGACAGTGATTGGTCTAGGAGACATCACATGTGTTAGCCTAATGAAACACCCACTTGGCTGGTCCGTGGGACAGCTTATCAGAAAAGTAACAATATAGGGACAATCTACGCACATAGACAAAGCTTTAATAACTGGTCAGGAAAATAAACTGCGCAGTGTCTGTTAGCCAATGAATTATTAGATTACCTAATGCATTGTTAATTGGTTAGAATCAGAAGCACATCATGAGTGTTAGCCAGTGAGATGAATGAACGGGGCGGGACTTAGACCGGCTCCATTGATTGTATAAAACTGAATGACTGGAAGGAGGGGGTGTTCTGTTCCTTGCGTCTTGTTACGCCAAAGGGCAGACCCTACAGCTGTGGATTTGGAATAAACTGTGTTTCCTGAAAAGTAACCCAGTTGTCACGTTTTCTCGTTCCTGCGCCCGCACGGATAGCAGCCTTGGAGTCAAAGGGGTAATATTTGGTAGGATTTTTCCTGCTACAGCCCCTCACAGGTACCGTCGCCCTACTGGGTGAAGAATTCTTTTGGGGTATGTCCAATATAAGACGTACCCCGAAAGTAAGACGTAGTGGGGCTTTTGGGGGTAAAAAGAAAGTAAGACATCGTCTTACTTTCGGGGAAACACGGTGTGTGTGTGTATATATATATATATATATATATATATATATATATATGGTGAACCATTCCATGAAACTGAGTCTTAACAAAATAATCTGTGTTACTCACGAAGACGATTGTGATGAGGTGGTTATGTGTAAATACATGTGCTATATGTTAGTCACATGTTTATATGTATTTAGAAGGGACATTCTGTAAAAGCTGCAGAGAGTGAGCAGTAGAATGTTCGCAACAGCAGGCTTTAGGCAGAGGCTGTTGCCATGACAACAGAGGCCAGTTTGAATCTGACAGTTGAAGAATGTCAGTTGGCCAGCTGCTGTGAGCAGGGTTAGTTAGGAATTAGAGTTGCTGAAGCAGCAAGCTGTCTGTAGGAACTGCAGTGTGCAGTTAAGTTCTGAGTGTGGGTTTGAGGGAAACCCAAGTGTGTGGGACAGAGTTTAGTCCCAGGGTCGAGTAACCCAGTATTAAGTAGTTACTTGTGTGTAACTGTATCAGGGGAAAAACCCCCAGTGTTATATTGTTTAAAGTTGCAAGTTTGCACCTTTGAAACCACCTAAGCTATTAGCCCATTTGTGTAAAATAAACTGTTAAACACTTTCAACAAAAACATCTGTGGAAGTCGTTTGTACACAAAGACCCTCACATCCAGTGGTCAAGCATTGACAAATGGTGGCAGCAATATAATTATTAATAAAGACAGAAAACCTTGAGTATTGGTAGCAGTGGTCAGTCGTCCACAGTTAATCCAGTACGAGGTTTAGGAACCTGTTGTTTACATTTGGTGGCAGCGGTCGGATTGAAGGATAGCCTGCCCTGCCACGGTTCAAAAAGTAAACGAGGTGAAGTTTCATCCATTACCACAATCATATAATCCGTTATAGCAGTACAAGGAAACAATCCCAATCAGAAATCACATAAACAAAGTTGAAACCGTAGTTCCAGGATATAATTCTTAAAGACAAACTCAGTCCTTGGTAGAATAGTCCATGAATGTAGAATTCCAAACGAAAGTCAATATTTGAGGCTCAATAGCCAGGTGAAAACGCCTCAAATATTGACTTTCGGGGAATCTAATGTGATGAGGTGGTTCGCTTATATGTTCATGAAGTCTGTCATTTTGACTGTCACCTGTGTCACTTGGCCACAACGCCCTGGGTTTTCATCTATGAAAAGCTGGAGGGTATGCTCTCTTAAATGAACAACACTCCTACTGTACCACGACTGGGCCAGCGATTATGCTGGCCCGGAAAGGAATTTTGACTGAAGAATTTGTTATTTTCGCCTCTGAGAATGTGTTCCTAGAAGGAGATTAAATCTCTCTTTCCCTCTTCCAATGCTTGCTCATTAGCTGTTTACAGTAGAAGGTGGAAAGCTTCCAAACTTGTCAGCATGATTCCCGGTGATCCCATTTCAGCCAGGCTTGCTTCACAATCAACTTTTCAATCAGCCGTTGATTATTTTGACTCTTTCTTTAATATTATGGCCCTTGAGGTGTTAGTAGTTACTAAAATAACAATTTGTTTACAATATCACCTTTTCTCAGACAATAAACTACACCAGTGTTTTCCAACCTTTTTTGAGCCGCGGCACACTTTTAACATTAAAAATATCCGGGGGCACACCACCAACCAAAATGACACAAAATGACACTCCAACACAGTAAAAATGGCTGGGGGATGGTGGCCTGCTGGGAGCAGCTGCTGGGAGTGCCGAAGCCAGGGGAGGTGGAGGAGCCAGGCCGTGCCATGCCCCGCCCCTCCACCTCGCTTTGGCACTCCCAGCAGCTGCTCCAGCCTTGAGGAGGCAGTGCCAAGCCAGCGGTGGCAGCGCCAGCACAATGCTAGCTTGGCACTGCCTCCTCAAGGCTGGAGCAGCTGCTGGGAGAGCTGAAGCCGGGGGAAGGTGGTGGAGCCAGGCAGCGCCATGCCCTGCCCCTCCCTTGGCTTCAGCTCTCCCACAGAGGAGGAGCATGAGCGGTGGACAGGTTTCAGTGGGCGGGGCTTCTCCGCGAGGGGCGAGAGTCATGGCGGGAGTCATGGCGGATTGGAGGCTGGCTAGGGAAACGGCCGAAGGAGGCGGCGCCGGCCCCTTCTTCTTTTTCTTCATCGCCGCCCGGCCCTTCCTCCTCCTCCCCCAAGCAGCAGGATTTCGGCAGGAGGAGGAGGAGGAGGAGGGGGGCAGAAAGCTTTTCTCGCGGTACAGCAGGAGGTCCATCACGGCACACTAGTGTGCCACGGCACACTGGTTGAGAAAGACTGACGTAGGGCATCCTGGTAGATCGCAGGCAGGGTGGGAGGAAGGCTCAACGTCCCGCCCCACAGACTCCCAACGCCGCCCAGGTGCTGCCGGCCAGTCAGCATGGCGGCGGTGTGACCGGCGTCGCTATGGCCCATATGGGGAACCATATATAGTTTGTATGGCTCCCATGCCATTTCCTCTGCTGCCACCATGACGTCACGCGCACCGTTTTCCCTACCATTTTGTGGTCTCGCCAGAAGAAGGGGCGCAGCCAGAGGTGGCTCCAACTGCGGCTGCTGCAGCATGGACTGGGACTCAGAGCTGTTGGTAAGCTAGTGGAGGGGCTTCCTCTTTTCTCCCTCCCTGTCCCTCCTCCTCGCTCTCTTTCCTTCCTTCCTTCTTCCCTTTCTTCCTTCCCACTTTCCTTCCTTCCCTACTTCCCATCCTTTCTTCCTTTCCTTCTTTCCCTCCCTCCCTACTGTTCTTCCTTCTTTCCTTTCTCTCTCCCTCCTTTCCCTTCCTTCCTTCTTACTCTTTCTTCCTTCCCACTTTCCTTCCTTCCCTACTTCCCATCCTTTCTTCCTTCCCTTCTTTCCCTCCCTCCCTTCTGTTCTTCCTTCCTTCCTCTCTCCCTCCCTCCTTTCCCCCTTCCTTTCTTCCTGCCCTCTTTCCTTCCTTCCCTACTTCCCATCCTTTCTTCCTTCCCTTCTTTCCCTTCCTCCCTTCTGTTCTTCCTTCCTTCCTCTCTCCCTCCCTCCTTTCCCTTCCTTTCTTCCTGCCCTCTTTCCTTCCTTTCCTACTTCCCATCCTTTCTTCCTTCCCTTCTTTCCCTCCCTCCCTTCTGTTCTTCCTTCCTTCCTCTCTCCCTCCTTTCCCTTCCTTCCTTTCTTCCTGCCCTCTTTCCTTCCTTCCCTACTTCCCATCCTTGCTTCCTTCCCTTCTTTCCCTTCCTCCCTTCTGTTCTTCCTTCCTTCCTCTCTCCCTCCCTCCTTTCCCTTCCTTTCTTCCTTCCCACTTTCCTTCCTTCCCTACTTCCCATCCTTTCTTCCTTTCCTTCTTTCCCTCCCTCCCTACTGTTCTTCCTTCTTTCCTTTCTCTCTCCCTCCTTTCCCTTCCTTCCTTCTTACTCTTTCTTCCTTCCCACTTTCCTTCCTTCCCTACTAGTGTGCCGTGTCACAGCGGTTGAGAAACACTGAACTGCACTATGTTAGAAGATTGCAACTACGTCATGTCAGAATTATAACTTAATAGGAATACCCTTACATTTTCTGTGCTGTAAGAGTTACTTTTTCATTTCTGGTAAACAATTCTAGGCCGGGCTGGTAGCACAGTTGGTTAATCAGCTGCAATAAATCACTGCCGATCTAAAGCTGGCAAGTTTGAAGCCCGAGTCGGGGTTGCGTTCCCGACTGTTAATAGCTGTTTTAAAAATTGCCCATATTTTGTTGTTTATTAATTCAGTCATTTCTGACTCTTTGTGACCTCATGGACCAGCCCACGCCAGAGCTCCCTGTCGGCCATCACCTCCCCCAGCTCCTTCAGGGTCAAGCCAGTCACTTTGAGAACACCATCCATCCATCTTGCCCTTGGTCGGCCCCTCTTCCTTTTTCCTTCCATTTTCCCCAGCATCATTGTCTTCTCTAAGATTTTCTGCCTTCTCATGTTGTGGCCAAAGTACTTCATCTTTGCCTCTACTATCCTTCCCTCCAATGAGCACTCGGCAGGCATGTAGCCAGGGGGGGGGGGCTTAGGGGGCTTCAGCCCCCCAAATTCTCAGGGTGGTCCGTGAGAAGGCCTTACTAGTACATTATTTAAACTGTTATGTGCATTTATATCATGATCTGATCAGCATGCTCATTATATCCCACATTCATGGGGTTATTGGGATAACAATACAAAAGGTTTGCTACGGTAGACCCTCTTCCACCCAGTCTCGCCCCGAACCAAACTCAGCCCCCCGCGAATCAAAATCCTGGCACTCGGGCTTTATTTCCTGAAGTATGGACTGGTTGGATCTTCTCGCGGTCCAAGTCACTCTCAGAACTTTCCCCCCAACACCACAGTTCAAAAGCATCTCTCTTCCTTTGCTCAGTCTTCCTTATGGTCCAGCTCTCACATCTGTAGGTTACTATGGGGAATACCATTGCTTTTACTATACAGATCTTCGTTGCCAGTGTGATGTCTCTACTCTTCACTTACTGTCCACCTAAGCAGTTCAAAAACAGCTATGCTGTGAGTAGAGATATTAGAGACCACTTAAGAAGCGGGGAGGTTAATTCATGACACTATAAAAATGCTGGAGAGCAAGGAGGAAATCCTATGATCAAAAGGCTTAGCATCATAGTGGATGAAACGACACCTCCCCCTGTGACCGAATCGAGCAAGATCCGAAGTGGAAGAACTGCAGAATGGCCTGTCTGTATGTCTTGTATGTCAAAAACGGCATTGGATGTTAGCCATGTATGTGTGCATTGTGATCCACCCTGAGTCCCCTTCAGGGTGAGAAGGGTGGGATATAAATACTGTCGATAATAAATAATAATAAATAATAATTCTGTTGCATGAGGTAGGATTCGGGTTGTCCCCATAATCAAAAGGTGTTGAGACAGCTTGGCCAGTTCCTAAATGGTAGGAGTTATCTTGTCAATCATCCCATGTTCCCCAACAGTGAGGAACTTCATATCAGGCCATCAAAGGGGATCCGTCCAGCATCCAGAACACCAGATCGACCTTGCTTCATTTGCCAGTGTAAAACCTTACTATCTTTACTAGGACTATTGGAAATTGCAGTACAACAATATATGTTCACCGGGACTGTGGTGCAGCTGGCTGGGAGTCAGCTACAGAAGATCTCTACTGACCAGAAGGTCATAAGTTCGAGGCCTGCCCGGGTCGGGGTGAGCTCTCGACCAAATTGTGTAGCTCGTTGTCGACCTTTGCAACCCAAAAGACAGTTGCATCTGTCAAGTAGGAAATTTAGGTACCACTTTGTGGGGAGGCTAATTTAACTGATTTATGAGGCCATAAAATCTCCAGGAAGTATGAAAAAGAATGAAGGAATGTGACAGCTCCCCCTGGTGGCCAGAAGCTGGAATGTCAAATTGCCTCTGAGTGTCTGTCTATATATGTTGTATGTTTATGGCATTGAATGTTTGCCTGTATATGTGCATTGTGATCCGCCTTGAGTCCCCTGCGGGCTGAGAAGGGCGGAATATAAATGATGTAAATAAATAAATATAGAAGTCCACATAATTCTCACCCTAAATTTATAGCATTAACAGTGTACCTTCAGGACTGAAGATCCACAACTTTATCACACTGGGCCTATTTAGCATCCTAGAACACTTCCCTGCCAATCCAGTGACGGATGGGCTTGCTGCCCATCACATTCATTCATTCATTCAATTCAATTTAATATTTGTTAATCGCCCTCCATCCCAGATGCTCAGGGCGATTTACATAAAAATACAGTATTAAAACAGACAAGTATTAAAATCAGAATTATAAAACAAAAGCTCTATTAAAATGCCAGGTCCTAAGTGCTAGTGCAAAGGATCGCAGATCGCGCATGGCTCTCAGATAAGGGGGCAGAGAGTTCCATAGGACAGGAGCAGTAATAGAAAAGGCCCTGCGTCTCGTACTATCAAGGCGTACTTCTCTGGGACCTGGTACCAGGGGCGGTCCTACAAGATAGGCCAAGTAGGCGGCCGCCTAGGGCGCCATCTGGGAAGGGGGCGCCATCCTGGCCGCATGGGACGCCATCCTGGCCCTGCCGATGTTCCTCAGACAGTGCTGCAGCTGCCTGCTTTTTTGACCCCGGCCTTGTGTGCTCCGACACCGCTTCTGGGCACGCGCGGAGGTTTTCAGGCAGGCGCAGTTGCTCTGGAGCTGAAGTTGAGCGCAGGAGCAACTGCACATGCGCGAAAACCTCCGCGCAAGGCCAGTAGCTCCCTTGCGCAGAAGCCTGTAAGCAAAGCACTCCCTATCGGGCAGGCAGGGAGTGCTTCCCCTCTCCCTTCATCTCCGCCGCGCACGTGCGTTTGCAGGGAAGGAGAAAAGAATCAGTGAAGGAAGTGTAAGTGAAGGAATGAATGAAGGGCTTTCCTCCTCCTCCTCTGTGACCTCTTCTCTCCCTCCTTCCTTTCTTCGGCTCTATTTCTGTCTAGACCTGAGGGGCCTGAGGCTATGAGGAGGTGTGAGAGTTAGAGGCCAAAACACTTAGAAGGAGGGAGGGAGGGCCCAAGTTTGCCCAGGCCGCGCTGCCTGTATTCGACCTCATTTGAACATTTTGGCTGTTTTTATATTTACATTGGGATCCTAATTTTGTACTTATGGGAGACTCCTATGAATTATGAGACGGGTGATAGGTAATATATTCTGATTTTGATGCATTTACATTGCATTTCTTGTTGATTATTATACAGTTCTGCTTAATATTGTCATACAATATAATACAAATACAATATAACAATAGAATGATGATATATTTTACATTACATGTAATATTACAAACAATATTGCAGTATAGTGGTATTGTACAAAATAGTAATATATAATATTTTATTTTACTTTATTTTGGGTTATTTGAGTTTTATAGGAGTCATGAAAATATTTAGTAGAGGATAATTTCATTTAAATAAATAATTTTATTATTTTATAATAATAATATAATAGAATGTTACATTATATCATAATGTCAATATATTATAATATAATTATATTGTAATGTAGTATAATATAATTATGATATAATATAGTATGAGTATGGTATAATATATTGTATATACATTGATACAATATAATACTACTAATGGTATTGTGATATTATAATTGTATATTTGTTTTACATGGGGGGCGGCAAAATAATGTTTTTTTGGGGGGGGCACCAAAATAATGTTCGCCTACCATTTAAAATTACCTTAGACCGCCCCTGCCTGGTACATACAAAAGTTTCCGTTGAGTGGGGCGAGGCGACCGTTGATGGTGGAGAGAAGAGAGGTGGACTTCCAGCTGAGGGCCCACCCACAACCAGAGTGAAAGTGTCCCAGGAAACTTCCCTCCAAATACAGGATGCTGTCCATGTTGTGTTGGCCCCAAGGGAGCCAGCACAGATCTGCACCATTTTGGCAATGCTTGTGTGATGGGGGAAGCACTGCCGCAACAAAACAGTGCACAGGGTGACAGAGTTTCCCCTTATCCTTGCCATTTTGCCACAGAGGCTGGTGAAACAGCATCGGAGGGGAGGGAGTCCGCCATGTGATGAAGTCCTTAGTCACTGTTATTATTAACTTTGCTTTAGAAAAAAGAAGCAGGTCATTCCAGTTGTTCTCTCCTTCATAAAATGCCCATAACACAGTGTTTCTCAACCTGGGGGTCGGGACCCCCAGGGGGGTCGCGAGAGGGTTTCAGAGGGGTCACCAAAGATCATCAGAGAACATATATTTCTGATGGTCTTAGGAAGCCCTTTACACCATAGCAGCTTTCATAGCTATTCCCTTAAAAACAACCTGCCATATGCCCAGCTACTTCGCTTAAAGCGCAATTCCACTAATCCTGAGAACTATCAACAGGAGGCTAGCTCCCTCCGTGATAAACTAATTGCCAGAGGCTATCCATCTAGAGTCATCACTGCAGCTGAACATAGAGCAACGAGTGTTACTCGTGAGGCTCTACTCACTAAGAAAGTACATCCTCCTTCCAACAAGGTTGTCTGGCCGCTTACTCTAACCACGGATACTCCTGCTTTACGCAAGATTATATCCAAATACTGGCCCCTGGTCTGTAATATTCCAGGTCTGGAAAATATGCCCACCATTGCGAATAAACGCTCTAAGAATATTAGAGATATCCTGATACATTCTAGTGTGCGCACTCCCTCCATCAAGAGTAACCTGACCGCCAAAATGCATAGGTGTGGTAATTGTGCTCAATGTGAGTTTGTATACCCCGATAAGCAGATCTACAACCCAGGCACAGGAAGGGATTTCACTTTCAAAGAATTTTTTACCTGTAAAAGTAATTTGTGTGTGTATGGAATCTGTTGCCCATGTGGCAGACTTTACCTGGGAAAAACAAAAAGGAATCTGAATGTGAGAATTTCGGAACACCGCTCTAGAATAAAATTACTATCTGAAGATTCTCCCCTTTATGTGCATTTCAAAACACTCAAACATAGTCCGAATGATCTCCGTTTCTTCGGCATACAGAGAGTTCAAATACCCCCCCACAGTGATGTGGACAGATGCCTCTTGAGGGCCGAAACCCGTTGGATACAAATTTTAAAAACCGAAATTCCAATCGGATTAAACGATAAGCTAACAATCACTGACCTACTGAGATGATCTCCACCTGATCCATGGGTTCGCTATTGTATTTAGCCTCTCCCGTTGAAATTGTTACTTGCTTCGGCCGCTGGTCTTACCATGGATGTATGACTTTACCTCCATGGCCCTGGTATGTAATATTACTATGTTAATCATGGCAACTGTGCATTTTGAATGTAATTTGACTGTATACTATTCTGAATTAATGTTTATGTATTGATTGTAACTTGTGAATGTTCATTTTGGTTAGCCATTGTGCTGAGTTAAAAGGGTGCTGCGGAACACTCTATTATATTTCAACCCTACTTATCTTTCCAGAAAACGTACCCTTACCACCTACATGATTGGAGTTAATGTGCTACTATTGGCCTTGAAAAAGACCCTTCCTTCTACGGGTCGAAACGGGAGTTGGTACCATTGTACAGAGTTATCCTCGTCGGCCTGCATACTTTGAGCGGTTTGGAGTCCACTTGGATATATCACCATTGCAGCTTTGCCAGTTACTCAACCGACTCTTCTCCTAAACTCCGTTTCCTACCATCCCTGTCTACTTGGGCGTTTTCGACCTCACTCCCCCGGACTTCCGCCCTATTACCCTGTCTTAATATTTGAATTATCCTGGACTTGTATACCCTTATCTGGACTCACGACACTACAGGGTAGGAACCCTCCGGGGTGATGCTGTTGATATTCTGATGATGCACTACTAAATCGTATTTGATTATATGCTACTAAATTGATTATATGTATATTGGATAAACCACACGTTTGTTGTTCCTTGTATATATTGTTGCTTGCAACACCCCCCCACCTGTATAGATACTTAGGAAGCCCTTTGGCAGAGAAGGTTGAAGATCTCTCCGCCTCTCTTTCTTTTGGGAAACAGACTGCGAATTTTCCCATCTAAAGCTCTCCTCTGCTGTGATTGGCAGGCCTCCCTGCCAAGGGGAGGGCTGTTTCTGAGACTTCAAGTGGGGAGGGGAGAGCAGGCGTGCTCGGCGCATGGCAGCAGGATGCATGTGTGGGTAAGGGAGAGTGTTTGAGGTGGGATGGAGGCTCACGGCAGCGAGTCCCTTCAATCATGAGGGTTCTGTGTAGGTAGTTTGACCCAATTCTATCATTGGTGGGGTGCAAGGGCTCTTTGATTGTAGTAGTAAACTATAAATCCCAGTAACTACAGCTCCAAAATGTCAAGATCTATTTTCCCCAAACTCCACCAGTGTTCACATTTGGGTATATTGAGGATTCGTGTCAAGTGTGGTCCAGATCCATCATTGTTGAGTCTATAGTGCTCTCTGGATGTAGGTGAACTACAACTCCCAAACTCAAGGTCAATGCCCACCAAAACCTTCCAGTATTTGCTGTGGGTCATGGGAGTTTTGCGTACCAAGTTTGGTTCAATTCAATTGTTGGTGAGTTCAGAATGCTCTTTGGTTGTAGGTGAACTATAAATCCCAGCAACTACAATTTCCAATTGACAAAATCAACCCCCCACTCAAAAAAAAAAAATACAGTAGCAATGAAAATAATGTTATGGTTAGGGTCTCCACAACATGAGGAACTGTATTATGGGGTCGCAGCATTGGGAAGGTTGAGAAACACTGCCATAACACCATTGACTGTAATCTAGCATGATTGTTAAAGGAATATTTTTGAACATGGGCGTGTTTTGCTGATTCTTGACCAATCTAACATTTTGTAGAACTGGGGGTTTTTTTGGGGGTTCTTTAACTCTCGCTCACACACTTTTTTTCTGCCTGCCATCTGCAAGTCAGCCCCTTGCAAACCATGATTTGTAGTTTATTTATACCAGCCTGGTTTTCCCATGTACAAAAAAGTATTTATGCCTCAGGTTATAATCCTGGTGTTATCTCCTCAAGAATCCAAGATCCTTCTTAGATTGGTACCAGTCACAAATTTGATCAGCATAACCCCCAGACCACATTCCTTGACACGAATGAATACGGATATTGAACAACAATGGAACAAGAAATGAGCTTCTGGAGAAATCTGATGCCGGGCCAACCTCCAGCTGTACTCGTTTTGCAGTCAGTAGCTAAGATTATATGGAGCCATCCTTGAGTCATCATCTTCTAAATCAGGGGTGGGCAATTATTTTTTCCAAGGGGCCACACGAGAGACAAAAAATATTATGGAGGGCTGCAACTAAAGGCTGAACTACATCCTAATCTACATTATTTATTCATTTATTTACTATATTTACTATATATTACACATCATCAATATTAACATATTAATATATCAAGAACTATTCATAACATTCATTAGTATTAATATCATAGTTATTATATACTCAGGTCTCCATGGTCAGCAAAACGGCGTTCTACCATCTCCCTACCTGTCACCCTACCTGTCCAGGGATGACCTGGCCACGGTGATCCAGGCGACGGTCATCTCGAGGCTGGACTACTGTAACGCCCTCTACGTGGGCCTTCCCTTGTCGACAGTCCGGAAACTCAAGCTGGTGCAGAATGCTGCTGCTCGCTTGCTGGTCGGAGCACCGGTGAGAGAGCACATTACGCCCATCCTGCGGCAACTGCACTGGCTGCCCATTGAGTACCGGATTGCCTTCAAGGTGTTGGTGTTAACCTTCAAGGCCTTGCACGGTCTAGGGCCTGAGTACCTGAGGGACCGCCTTACCCCGTATATTCCCCCGAGATCACTGCGCTCGGAAGAGCAAAACTTGCTAGTTATTCCATCACCCCGCTCCTGTCACTTGTCCAGCACAAGACAGAGGGCCTTTTCAGTTGTGGCTCCCATGACTTGGAATTCGTTGCCTAGTCATGCTCGGGCGATTCACGAACTCGGCCCCTTTCGAAGGGCCTGTAAGACTGCCCTCTTCAGACTAGCGTTCGGCTAGCCTGAATGAAGATGCACATCAGCGTCCGAGCTAAGATTCAAAATCTGTGACCGTTGGCTACTGATTATGTATCTGTGTTTTTACTGAATTGTATTGTATGTTTTATTGTGTATTTTATTGCTATTGTGATCCGCCCCGAGCCTGCAGGGAGGAGCGGAATATAAGACCAAATAATTAATAAATAAATAAATAAATAAATTAAATAAATAAATATTATAGCAGGGCTGTCCAACTGGTGGCCCGGGGGCCGTATACGATTCCCCAGACCCTTCCCTACGGCCCCCTAAGCTTTTTAATAAAAAATGAAAAATGAAAAATAAAAAATAAAAATAAAAAAACCTACTTCCGGGTTCGGAGCAAGTACCGCGAGAATACGCAATCCACATGGGATTTCGCTGTCAATGCGAGATCACGCCGGCGGTGACAGCGAAATCCCGTGTGGATTGCGTATTCTCGCGATACTCTTCGGCTACTCTACTACTGGATCGCTGAGGCCCACAGACGCGATTAGGACCTTCTTCGACTCAGTCGGTCGTCGCCTCTCTCGTCGTCCGGGTACTCCTGGATCCTGCGCGTTTGGAAAAGGTAGGCCGAAGCAGGGGGCTCCTCAGGGGGCTCCTCATTCCCTCCCCCCATCTCCCCTCATGTATTAAATATAAAATTAAATATATTTAAAGATGAAATAAGGGAGATGGAATACATTAAGGGGGAGGGGAGGATGGAATTAAATATATTTAATATTAAATAAAAATAAGGGGAGAGGGGAGGATGGAATTAAATATATTTAATATTAAATAAAATAAGGGGAGAGGGGAGGATGGAATTAAATATATTTAATATTAAATTAAAATAAGGGGAGAGGGGAGAGGGCACCGGGGGAGAAGGCGGAGCCGGAGGCAGGGAGGGGGCGGAGCTGGGGGTAGGGGCAGACCCTACGGCCCCCCAGGTCATCAGTGACTGGAATTCAGGCCCCTGGGCCGGTAGAAGTTGGACAGCCCTGTATTGTAGTATATATATAGACATTATAATATACTGAAATTATAATACAATAAGATATATTATATTATTTATTATACTATTATTAAAATAAAATTATTATGAAATAATCATAATAAAAACCACTAAAATAAAATAAAATGAAGTTCAAGAAGACAAGGTGCAAACCAAGATGGAGGCTGACATCCTCAAGAGAGGAAGGATCCCAAGATGGAATGGCCCAATGGACCCAGCCCAGAGGATGAGAAAGCGGACCCAGCCGCCGCCGCAGCAGGGGAGAGCAGAGCAGAGCAGAGCAGCAGGCAATTGGAGGCTGCAGGCCTCCGCCCGCTCTCGCCCCCAGCCGTTCCGTCAGAGGCGTTTCCAATCGGCTGATCGCCCTGCCATGGAGTGCCTGCCATCCCGGCTTTGGAGTGCCCGCCATCCTGGGAGGCGATCCGGGCCTGCAGCGGGAGCAGTCTGCAACCTGTGGTGGCTGATCACCCTGGCGACCTGGAAGACGATCGCTGGCTGGTCCCACTGCAGGCAGGCCCGGATTACCCATAAGGCCACCCTAGGCCATGGCCTCGGGTGGCAATTTTGGGGGCAGCAACCGACCCCCCCAAATTTTTAAAAATCCCCCAAAATTTTTTTAAAATCAAAATTTTTTTTTAAAAAGGGTGCATGCGCGGCTGCCCCTCCCTGTGTTCTGCTCCCCTCGACTCTGCTTTAGGAGGGAGGGAGGATCGGCTCCGCCCCTGACTCCGGCTTGAAAAAGGCATGACGACGCAAGGGAGGAGGGTCGGCGGCACGAATTCTCTCTGCCTCCTCCTTCCTGCCTGGCGACGGCAAGCCAGGGAGGCGGAGAGAAGCCGCGCTGCCGCCCCTCCTCCCTTGCGTTGTCACGCCCTTTTCAGGCCGGCTTTAGGAGGGAGGGTGGATCGGCTCCGCGCCGGTGAGGAGGGGCGGAGTCAGGGGCGGAGCCAATCCTCCCTCCCTCCTAAAGCAAGGGAGGAGGGCCGGCGGCGGGACTCCTCTCTGCCTCCTCCCTGGCTTGGCGTCGCCAAGCAGGGAGAAGCCGTGCCACCCCCCCTCCTCCCTTGCGTCGCGCCAGCCCCGCCGAAAAGGGGTGGGCGGCTCCAGGACGCGCGGCGGGAGGGCGCCTCTTTCTCCTCCTCACCCCGCCCTCCTTCCTTCAATGCGGCGAGGAGGCGGGGGCGGGGAGGGGCGGAGCCGGGGGCAGGGAGGGGCGGAGCCAGGGGAGGGGCGGAGGCAGACCCTTTGGCCTTGGGCGGCAAAAGGGCCTGATCCGGGCCTGACTGCAGGACCGGTTCGCCTCCTGGGATGGCAGGCACTCCAAAGCCGCTGCTTCTCCGATCGTTCTCCGGAGTGGCGGGCTGTCTGCCAACGCAGGCCCCACAGCCTGTGATGGGATGGCGGCAGAAGCAGCCCTTCCTCTTGCAGAAATGGCCCTGCCCCCAATGCCCTTCTCCCCGGGCCGGTCAGAATCGGCTGGCAGGCCGCATCCGGCCCACGGGCCATAAGATGCCCAGGTCTGTTCTAAATCCTAGGTCACCCAAGGAACAAAGTCAGCCTCCACCACAAAATTCAACTGAGGGTGCATCTACACAGCAGAATGGATGCTGTTTGACACAACTTTAAGTGTGATGCTGATTGGGGGTTCTAGGACCCCCAATCAGCATTGTAAGCTGTTTTTAGTCTTTGTTCATCTGATTTTTGACATTTAAAACAAAGACCTCTGTCATTTCATGACCCAAGGCGACTAACTTGCTCCAGTAAATGACAGAGCTGGCCCTGAGCCACATGAATAATATTTGAAAATAAAGTCCATAAGATACATTAGTGCATCTTACAAGATAAGGTCTTTCAAAGCATATTTTTAAAAGAAAAATATTAATAGGCATTAACTAATGAATAATTTTCTATCCTGATTTTTAGATGCAGTGTGATGTAGTGGTTTGAGGAGTGGACCATGAGATCATCTCTGACTCTTTGTTCAACCATGGCTACTATGCATGTGCAAGTCATTTCTACAGCGTTCCTAACGTATCTTTCGTGGAAAACCCATTACTATAATGAAAGTAACGAAATTTCATTACTATTTTGTTGTAATTATGCATGTGCACAATTAAATTACTATAATTGAGGACACTTCAGGGGTTCCTGATCTGGCTATAGTGCTCCATGCTCTTGTTACATCCTGAATAGATTACTGCAATGCACTCTACATGGGGCTGCCTTTGAAGACTGTTCGGAAACTTCAACTAGTTCAATGGGCGGCAGCCAGGTTACTTACTGGAGTGACTAAAAGGGAGCATGCCACCCCCTGTTGTTTCAGCTCCATGGCTGCCTGTCCAATTCCGAGCACAATTCAAAACCCAAAGAATAGTGATCAGGCCCTTACCGCCGGTGCTTTTCAGAGCTTTTTCGCAGACAAGATACTGAGTCTTCGCCAGGACCTTCCGGCCACAGTTGATACAGTAAAAGAGCTCGAGACTCTGTGGCCCTCCGCCGGGCCCACCCTCGACCGGTTCCGACCACTGACGCAGATGCTGTTGATAAGATAGTGACTGCAGCTCGCCCGACCACCTGCTCCTCGACCCGTGCCCCCTCCTGGCTTGTTAGACCTTGCCTGGAGGGGTTACGTGGGCCTCTGTTGAATGTCATAAACAGCTCCCTTGAGCAAGGAGTCTTTCCAGAGTGCTTAAAAGAGGCGGTGGTGGCTCCATTACTGAAGAAACCATCATTGGACCCCGCGGTTCCCTCCAACTACCGCCCAGTGTCGAATCTTCCGTACCTGGGCAAGGTGGTTGAGAGGGCAGTAATGGAGCAGCTGCAGTCCTTCTTAGATGACACAACATGGTTAGACCCCTTCCAGTCCGGCTTCCGCTCGGGGCATGGGACGGAGACGGTCCTGGTCTCCATCACAGACCAACTCCGCTGCCAGCTCGACCAAGGCGGGTCTGCGCTGCTCGTGTTATTGGACCTCACGGCAGCGTTTGACACGGTCGACCACAATCTTTTGATCCACCGTCTGGCCATGGCTGGAGTGAGGGGGACTGCCCTTAAATGGCTGACCTCCTTCCTCCACCAGCGGTCTCAGCGTGTGAGGAGGGGCGGGGTGGTCTCCGAGAGCTTCCCACTAGCGTGTGGAGTTCCTCAGGGGCCATTCTCTCCCCTCTGTTATTTAACATCTACATGCAGCCGCTTGCACAGCTGGTGCGGAGTTATGGGCTGGTCTGCCATCAGTACGCCGATGACACCCAGCTCATTCTGAGGATGGAGGGCAGGCCGAACTGGCCCCCGATATTTCCAACCCTTGCCTCGAAGTCGCCACTGGATGGCTGCGAGCCAGTAGGTTGAGGGTGAATCCGCGAAGACGGAGATCTTGTGGCTGGGCGGCCCGGGGCGGGTGGGTGCCCGGCTTCCGAATTCCTGGACGGTTCGGCGCTGCACCCAGCGCCGTCCGTGAAGAGCCTGGCTGTCCAACTGACTCCCAGCTGACCATGGAGGCCCAGGTCTCCATGGCCAGCAAGGCTGCCTCTTCCACCTCCGCCAGGCAAGGAGGCTGGCCCCTTACCTCTCCCCGGAGCGACCTGGCCACGGTGATCCAAGCCACGGTCATCTCAAGGCTAGATTACTGTAACGCGCTCTACGTTGGCCTGCCTATGTCGCCGATCCGAAGCTCAAGCTGGTGCAGAACACTGCCGCCCGGCTCCTGTCTGGGCTCCAGCAGGTTGCCGCATAACACCATTTTTGCAGGATCTGCACTGGCTGCCAATTGAGCACCGGGTCGCCTTCAAAGTGCTGGTTCTTACCTTTAAGGCCATATACGGCCTGGGGCCAGCGTATCTGAGGGACCGTCTCACCCCATATTGCCCAGCGAGATCACTTCGGTCCGAAGAGGCCAACCTTCTGGTAGTACTTCGTAAAATCGGCACACTTAACATCCACCCGCCGGAGGGCGGCTCGCTATAGCTCCTACGCTATGGAACGCCTCCCGGACGGCCAGAGCCCTGAAAGACCTACTTCCATTTAGACGGGCCTGCAAAACTCATTTGTTTAGGCAGGCCTTCGGGAGTAGGTTGTGCCCGCACCTTCCGGGCTGCGATAGTGCTGTTGTTCTGGATCATATTGTATTTTACTGTTTTAAATGTGTCTTTTAACTGTTTGTTTTAACCCTGTGGCGCTGTGCCACTGGCTGTGAGCCGCCGCGAGCCCCTTGGGAGTCGGCGGCGAAGAAGCCTCAATAAATAAATAAATAAATAAATAAATAAAAGTGTTGGTTTTGACCTTTAAAGCCCTATATGGTTCTGGCCCAGCTTACTTGTCCAAACGTATCTCCTCTTATGTCCCACCTCGAAATTTACGATCTTCCAGGGAGGCCCTGCTCTCGATCCCACCTTGTCCGCAAATATTTTGGTGGGGACGAGGACAGGGCCTTCTCAGTGGTGGCCCCTCACCTGTGGAACTCGCTCCCCAGAGAAATTAGATCAACTTCTTCCCCTCCTTTCCTTTAGGAAAAGTTGAAGACGTGGCTATAGGAGCAGGCGTTGAAAATATGAAATGTCACCTCTTCGTGAACCCAGCATACCTAGGCTCA
>JARBWK010000563.1:0-5000 GCA_030556195.1 Anolis apletophallus
TAGGCCCCAGATTTCACTACAGAGGGGTTTTCCGATGTACTGAAAGCACTCCCAGCTTTTACAAGCTGGGCCCCAAAAATAGACAAAAACCTTCCACCCAAAAAGGGGCCCTAATTTTTCCCAACAACAGGCCTCAGCCTGAATTGACAGTAAGGCCTTAGGCCTCAGCCTGAATTGACAGTAAGGCTTCCTAGGCCACAGTCGCATTGACAGTACGGCTTCCTAGGCCAGCCCCTGCACTCTGGAGGTGCAGGCTCCTTGGTGGGCCTCAGCCTAAATTGGACAGCACAGTTTCCAGGCCTCAGCCTAAATTAACAGTGTTTCCTAGGCCTCAGCCTAAATTAACAGTAAGGCCCCCAGGCCTCAGCCTGAATTGACAGTAAGGGTTCCATGTTTCAGCCTGAATGGGACAGTACATTTCCCAGGCCTCAGCCTGAGTCTGACAGTAAGGCTTCCTAAGCCTAAGCTCGCATTGACAGTAAGGCTTCCATGTCTCAGCCTTGAAATTGGACAGTGGCGGGTTCCTTAGGGGCTTCCAGCTTTGAATTGACAGGGCGCTTCCTAGGCCAGCCTGAATGGACAGCCTTAGGCCTCAGCCCATTTCAAATAACCCGGCACCGCTTGTGTCCCAAAGCTAGTGTACAATAAATAAAAGTGCAATATAAAATCCCTGAAGTAGTAGCAAATGTTCTCCAAATACAGCAGTTTCTGCACAGAATGTTTATGAATATCTCAGCTGTTTTCTGCACAGAAATGGCTGCTTTCTTCTCAAAGATACTATATGTGCAATTTTTTTGTGCTGAATAGTACACACGGAACTGCAGTAAGAGTCTGAATACAGTAGTTTGTAAGCCAATCTTGACAGGGAAGAAATCCATGGGAAATAACTCATTGCTGACTTCAAGGATGAGACATCAACAAAGAATTACATCTATGATCTGAGGACCACCATTTGTCTACCTTTAGCATCAGAGATAGTGGTGACAGCTTCTTGAGGTACTTGATGGCTCAGTAAAAGTTTTCTTAAAATAGCCTAACTTGAAATAAAATTTGTGAAGGAACACATAAACCAAATCTCAAACTCCTGTAGTGTAATGCCATACCTACAAATGGCATTCACGCCCACATACAAGTGCTATCTTATCAATGCTTGTCAGCAACATAACATCTAACATCCTGTAAATAATTTCCATAGCTTTCATCCTTGTTGCTTTTCTGACATCCATTATAAGGGAACGTAAATTAGACTCCATTCCCAGCACAAGCAGTGTGACACACCGTATAGGTTTTTTCTGCATCATTGTTAAATATGACTATTTGTGGTGCCCATTGTCTACCCCTTGCAGCTTAATTGCTACAAAGGTAACTAGAGAAAGTGACACAGCGAAAGAAAGGAAAATATACTGAAATAATTAAAGTAATATTTGTCTGGAATTTCAGACAGCATACAAAAATGAGAAAACCTTTGACTGAAGTTGACTTGCCTGTGAATTCACTATTAAAATTCAGCCCAAGTTGTCTCAGTGTGGCAATTCTTTGCGCACACACTGAGAAACATGTGGAAATAAAACCAGTTAATATGGAAGTGCCTTGTGTGATGGAAGTACTACTAGACCATAAACAGTGATGTAAATCTTATATACATTCTTTTCTCTGTGTATCCTCTTAAATTTTGAGCCAACATGCTTGTATAAAGGCAATGGGAATTGAGTCAAGGATGAGGGAGGTGGAGGATTCCTTTGTAATTCTTTGGTGATACCTTTGATAATTCACATTTTACAGCACCGTGGCAATGGATCAAGGAAAGGTTGCTTCACTCTCTAACATTGAGAAGCCTGTTTCCTATGTGAGCACTATCTCGGACTCAGCTATCATGTACTGAAAAGACTATTCTTGGGAGTAAATCCATCCCCAAAAATCTCAAACTAGGGAAGTTCTGCTGGCTTTGTTTTGATGTATGGAAAGGATGAACCATATTTCAGGCCATTGCTCTACCTCAGGTAAAGGTACAGCTGTTTCCTTGATATTAAGTCTTGTCATGTCTGGACTTTGGAGGGTGGTGCTCATCTCCACTTCTAAGCCGAAGAGCCGCATTGTCCGTAGACCAGACGCCCAAGGTCACGGTACAGCATGACTGTGCTGGAGGCATTACCTTCCCACCGGAGAGGTAATTTGGCTGATCTGGGCAATTCTTTGGTATATTTTCAAATGGCTAGGTTACAGAAGCTGGGGCCAACAGCGGAGCTCACCCCTCACCAGATTCAACCACAGCCAGTTCAGCAGAGGTTTAACACGCTGCACCACCGAGGGTCCTGGCTCTCACTTCATAGCCACCCCAAATTTATACTCCAACATTTTAGGAGGTGAAAAGAAGAAACTTCAGAGCATGATCCAGCAACACCGAGAGTGTGGTCCAATGTCAAAAGGATCAAAGAGGAAGAACACCTAATGAAGGAGAAGTTAAAATTCAGCTTACTTTTCCCTTAGCCTGTTGATTACATCCTTTTTCTCTCTCTTCTCCTACCAGCTGAATTAATGGAGGAATGTGGGAGGGTGAGAAATTGGGCTATTGTAAAGGCAGCAGACAGTACATGGAGCCGTTAGAGGATATGTTCCACCCTTGATTAATGAGCAAAAGGCAAGCCAAAGAAGAAAAAAGCAGCATAAAGGTAAAGTTTTCCCTTGACATTAATTCTAGCTGTATCTGAATTTTGGGCATGGTGCTCATCTCCATTTCTAAGCCAAAGAGCCAGCTTTGTCCATAGATGTCTCCTAGGTCATGTGGCTGGCAGACTGCATGGAGCACTGTTACCTTTTCCCACCAGGGTAGTACTTAGCTGATCTACCACACTTGCATGTTTTTGAACTGCTAGGTTGGCAGAAGCTGGGGCTGACAGGAGCTCACCCCCATCCCACAGATTCAAACTACTAAACTTATGATCAGCAAGTTCAGCAGCTCAGCGAGCTTAACCCATTGCACCACTTTCAAATATGTAAGGATATTTTAAAAAGGCAATTATGGTCTGAATCTGAAATTCTAGTTCTTTTCTACTCTGAACTTTGACCCTGTTCCAAAGTGTCCATTCCAAACAGAGCTTTTAAGTTGCCCTTAGCGACAAATCAGTGGCAAAGTAGTGTTTATCAAGCACCTTCTGAAAACTAGCCATAACCGCCACAGTACCAGTTTAGGAGAACTGTCTTAAATGGTGTTAATCCATCAGATTTTCAACAGTGATGTAAGCTCAACTGGACAGAAGCACAAACCTTCTTGCAAATTCACCACAGCCTCATTTATTTCCTCGTTCTGCATCTCACTTTTGTGGCTGCTGACTGTTTAGATGGGCTTGAGCGAACGGTAAGGCCAGGAGATGTTACTTAGGTACTTCTTACATTTCAGAACACCCATTTGAACAGTTTAGAAGGCACCACTTTAACAATCATGGCTCAATGTAATGGAATCATGGGAGTTGTTATTTATCAAAGTCATCCATCTTCCTACCAGAAAACACTACCACCTCATCAAACTACAACTCCCAGTAGTAGTGTCTAGATTATGCTCTCAACCTTCCAATGCGCGACCCTCAATACAGCCTCATAGTGGTGGTGACCCCAACCATAAAATTATTTTCATTGCTGTCACAGCTGTAATTTTTCTACCGTTATGAATCATCATGTGTAACATTCAAGGCAGAATGTGTTTTCATTCATTGGGCCACCGAAACAAATACCCGATGCGCTCAAATTCTGAATACTGGTGGGATTTGAGGATTTTTCATCTGGTTTGGGAGTTAGAAGGGATTTATAGTTCACTCTCTACAAACAAAGAGCACTCTGAACTCCACCAATGAGTTGGAACCAAACTGGGCAACAGAGAACCCTATGACTAACAGAAAAATACTGAAGGTTTTTTGTAAGATGACCTTGAGTTCTGGAGTTGCTGACTCACATCCAGAGATACCTGTGGACTCAAAACAATGATGGATCTGACCAAACTGGCCCGAATACTCACATGCCCAAATGTGAATATCAGTGAGCTAGAAAAACAGATCCATGATACTGGGAGTTGGGGGAAAGGTTGGGATTGAGTAGTTCACCCACAAACAAGATATTCTGAACTCCACCAATGATGGAGTTGAACCAAACTTGGCACAGAGAACTCCACACCAACAGAAATACTGGTATATTTATGGGTATTGACCTTGAGTTCTGTTGTAGTTGACTCACATCCAGAGAGCACCAGACCAAACACTGATGGATCTGGACCAAACTGTGCCCAATACTCATTGCTCTAAATGTGAATACTGCGAGTTTGTGGAAATAGACCTGATATTTGGAGCTTTGGTTGCTGGACTATAGCTCCATACAACTCAAAGACATCTATTTTCAACGATAGAAAACATTGGTGCTTCTGATGGTCTTGACGGTTCCTCTGACACCTGTCATGACCTCCTCCAGGGGTCCAAACCCCCAGGTTGGGATGGTAACACTGGTTCAGATGTAGTACAGAGAGATAGAGTTTCTCTTTATTTGTAAATGCATGAAGAAGACAATATACACAAAACCTTTGGTCTTCTATACGATGATTTCTAAAGAAATACCATATGAAGCACTGAAATAAACAACAATTGGTAATATGTGATTTTAGAGAACCAGAAATTGCAAACTCAAGATAGCTAAAATACTTTCTCATGGATAATTATAGTGTAATTTACTTAAAGACATTGTTGTCATTTCCTACCACAAACAGGTGTTCAAAAATACAAACTGTTATTAAAATCCTGTGTACCTGAGAACTTATCCCCTGGGATAAGGGGGAAAGTTTGGGAATTCCCTCCCAAAGGCAGTATTATCCGGAATTTAATAATCATAGTAATGTAATAAAACTAACAATTGTCATATTTTCAATGTAGTATTGTGAATCGAATGTCAGTGAAGTGCAAACTGTTTCCATTGAAATTGAGTAATTTTTGAAACAGAATAAAAGAGCGGTAACCTGATAG
>JARBWK010000563.1:10000-28559 GCA_030556195.1 Anolis apletophallus
CAGCCGCCTAGCCTGCCGCAGATGGTAAATGCGGTCTTGCATACCGTGGAGATTTGTATCTCCATCGATAGCAATGGGTCCAAATGGAGCCCCAAGTTTTTACGGAGGATGACGGGCTTAGAGGCTCGCCATCTGGGTAGGCAGCCGGCAACCACTCCAATCCAGGGGAACCCAGCCACAAGATCTCCGTCTTCAACGGGTTAACCTTCAATCGGCTAGCCCGCAGCCATCTAGTCACGGCTTCAAGGCATTGATGGAAACAATCAGGTACGGCCTCCGGCCTGCCTTCCATTTCAGCACAAGCTGGGTGTCATCCGCGTACTGATAACACTCCAGACCGAAGTCACGAACCAGCTGGGCCAGAGGGCATATAGATGTTGAACAGTAGTGGGGAAAGGATGGCCCCCTGGGGACCCCCAAGTTAGTGGGAGCCTCAAGAGACCCCACTTGTTGTCCCCGATCCCGAGAAAGGAGGCCACCCATTTAAGGGGCCGTCCCCCTGACCTCCTGACACAGCTAAACAGTGGGTCAATAGCGGATGATCTACCATTTCAAAGGCTGCTGTCAGATCTAACAAAAACAGCAGCGCTGACCCATCCTGGTCCAGCTGGCAGTGAAGTCGGTCTGTAATGGAGACAAGCACGGTTTCCGCCCCATGCCCACACACGGAAGCCGACTGGAAGGGATCAAGTCCAGCTGTGTCATCTAAGAACCGTTAGAGCTGATCTCGCTCGCTGTCTCTCAGTTACCTTGCCCAGAAACGGTAAGTTTGAAACCGGCGGTAACTGGAGGGGGCCGAAGGATCTAAATTCGGCTTTTTCAGTAGCGGTCTTACCATAGCCAGGTATATCAGTTCAACAATGGAGAAAGCAAATTTGCCTTGCAAGAATGCTAGTGGATATTTACCACTAAGGAGAAGAGTCACTCAACTGAGTATTGATATCTTCTCGGAAGATCATACTTTACAAAAGGGTATGATTTTTCCAAATGGTAGTGAATGCCATTAATCTCCAAAAGGTCACGCTTCCAAAAGGCTTTGGAAATTTTGTTTTCCAAAAGGTTATGATCTCAAAATCCACAAAATCCTTAAGATGGATCTACACTGCTATATAATGCAGTTTCAGAATGTGGATTAACTGTATGGAATTGAGCCTACATTGCCATATAATCTAATTCAATATAGTTAATCCATATTCTAAAAATGCGTTACACATCAATGTAGCAGTCTCCTTCTGATTTCTTGGCTCCAGACTCTATTCTGATTAATGAGTGAGCCTAGATATGGAAAATCTTGAAATATTTCAATGTCTTCATTATCTCCTTAAAAGTTATTTAAATCATCTGTGGTAATTATGAAGTAAATAATTTGAAGACCTGCCTTTCAGTTTCTTCATTGTCTTTTGTTCAGTAGTCATTCATCTTTGCTGCTAGTAATGTGGTGTCTCTGCATATCTTAAATTGTAGATGTTGCTTCCTCCAATTTTCTCCTTTCGCCAATCTAAACCTGCTTTATTTATGATATGTTCAGCACACAAGTTAAACAGATTGGGTGGTGAAATGCAGCCTTGCCAGATCTCTTTCCAACTGAAAACCATTCTGTTCCTCCATATTTTGTCATAATAATGCCATTCTGTCCTGAGTACAGGTTATCCATCATTGAAATGACTACATAGTACAAGTACACAATTCAGTCTCACTTTATTGTGCTTCTGTAGAACCTACCTGCATCCCCTACCATTTTGTTTTGTATCAGATTGCAAATCTTGGCTTTTTCTCCTCAGATGGAAATTCTGAATTTCCTCTGCAAGGAAATACCAATGTCTCACAAATATTTTCATTTTTAAGTTGGGTTTTTCTCACAAGTTTTATCAAATAAAAGGACTACTTTTTTGAAGAATTTCAGCTACAATAATAAAGACTGGTTGTTGTTGTATAGTTGACAAGTATGGTATCTTAATAGCTTTATTTTTGCTTCCCTATCACTCCAGCAAGCCTGTTATATCTTATTTCTTTTACTAAATTCTAGGATGAAGATGATTTTATACTGTCACAAAGGTATTGTTATGGTCCTTCAAGCTGATTTATGCAGATTCTCTCATAGGGTTTTCCTTCCCAATGGAGGTTGGTATTATCTTCGCCTAAGGCTGAGAGATTGCAGCTTTCCCAGGGTCATTCAGATAGTTTCCATGGAAGGGCTGGAATTTGAACGCTGATATCAAATGCATGCCTCTCTGATCTCTGTTTGTATAATGTGGATATCAATATCTACATCCATATCTGAATGATTTGTCATACATATCTCCCCAGAAGTAAATCCCACTGAATATATTTTACAGGACTGCAATCTCAATGTTTCATGAAGTTATCTATTAGCTTCTTTCTTTTTCTTTTTTCAAAAACGATGCTCTTCAAAAAAGGGGGCAGATCTCTGCCAGTTGCAGATGACTCCTTTTGAGCACTGCCCTTCAAAGATAAGAGCCATCCTCTTTCTGAAAGCATTTCGAAGGAGGAAATGAGAAGATATTGGTTTCTTGTTGTGCCATTTTCAGGTCTTTGTGGTGGAAGTTGCTGCTGTGCAGTTAACCTTCTCTTTGCAATGAGCATTGATGATAGCCGTTTTCCGGGGGAGATGCTGAATGCCAGAACTAGATATTCCACCATGAAAACTGTGCCACATAGATTACAGTGCAGACTGCTGAGTAACTGAGATCTAAGCATTACTTTTTGGCAGAAACTCAGTGGTAAAAACATTGCAGAATTGAAAGTGCTCTATTGTTTAAACAGGCTGTTTCGGTGATAAGGGAGAAATCCCCCCCCCCCTTCCTTAAAAAAAGGTGGAAAAGAAAGAAACTCCACTCAACCACCATCAGTGTTGGTAATTTTAAATGAACATTGTGTGTACGATGCTTAACTCTGGTGATCGGAAGAGATGCTGTGGCAGGAACCTCTGCAAGAAATCTGACAGACTTTACATTGTCTTAAGACTTCCTCCATGGCAGCTGCTATACCTTTACATATTTGTGAACTAATTCGGTACAAAATTCCTTCCACTAAATTCGATCAAGTCTTTTAAAAGCCTTTGCTTGTCCCATACAAACCATAAAGCTTCTTGCAAAAGATTCATTCTTTTTTGCTTCTTCAAGGAAACCTTTGTGTCATGACATGTAACGAGACTTCAAGTTTCTATTATCAGTACAGCATGCCAATGTACAATATTAATAGATATGAAATGTCATAGAATCGCTGAACTGAATATAAGAGAGACACTTTCCCTAGTTATGTTTTGATGGTCTGCACCGGCAGCCATCGCCTCCCAGAGTTGACACAAGAACAGCCTGATTCTTTCAAGCTGACACTTTGCAAACAAGCCGGCAAGACCTGCTGAGACCTCATGCTTTCTATCAGGAGTATCAAAAAGATACAGTAAATGTCATTCTGCAACTCTGCACATTCCCAAATTAGTCCTTGTGTCAGCTGTAGTCTGGCAGTGGTCAGTTGCCAAGCCGGCACGGCATTGTTTCAAGGGCTTGTTATTTCACCCTGAAGAAGTACAGGCCCATGGAAGAAACATTGAAGAACTACAGACTCCCAAAGCGAGGCTAAAGGAGGATCGCCAAGCAGAATAATTCTTTCTTGTTCTACCAAATAAGGCAGCTCCTATTATTCCATGAAACCTGTTTACATAGAAAAGGACACATCTGGTTTGATGATACCTACGCAGTCCTATTTGAATACATTTGGGGTTTTGTATTTGTCAAAATAAATATTTCATCATTGTTCTTCAACTGTACTTCTGAATGTTAACTTGTTTTTTAATGTGAGGTCCATTGACTGGATCAATAAATGGATTCATTGAGTTCTTCCAATGGAAAAAAGGTCAAAACAGTTGATTTAATCTGGTTTTCTAAACTGAATAGCTCCTTTAATTTAATATACTGAACTTCATTTTTGGACCCAGGCAAGATCCCTTGACAGAACACTTGCAAATGGGATTTAAATGAATGTGGTTTGTGCTTTGAAAGTCTATGTATTTATTTACAATATTTATATGCCGCCCTTCTCACCCCAAAGGGGACTCAGAGCAGCTTACAAGTTATAGCTACATACAATATATTATACTATTAGCATAGGTCAATATTAGGATTATACATTACTATATTGTACTATACCACTACACTGCAATATTATTAGTAATATTACATGTAATATAAAATACATAATTATAATATTATTATATTGATTATTATTATATTATATTACAATATTATCATCAATATTATATATACACACAATATATATTTCACTATTAGCAGAGCACAATATTATTATATATTACTATATATTACTATATTGTACTATACTGAAATATTATTAGTAATATTACATGTAATATATAATAACATCCATAGCATTTATGGCATTTTATTCATTTTTATTTTGCTCTCCAAAAATTGAATTTCTTCTGCAAAGAAAACAAATAGTAACAAATTGCATTATTCAAGCCCATATAATTTAAAAGCCAAATTTTGCATTATATCATAGTAAATCAGTACAAGGTAGGAAAAACTATATCACACTTGTTAAAGCCAAGGGAGAAGCAACATTCCTACCTAGACCCCGAAAGGTAACTAGCCAAAGTCTGTATTAACTTTGTGTGTGGGAGAGTTGCCCAAGAAATATTGCAAAATAGTAAAGGTTGGATAAAGCAGTCATTTAAAAACCATCGTCTTCTTCTGCTTTCCACCTTGTGTCTCGATTATTATCATAACTATTATTATTATCTTCATTTCTACATCACCTTTCTCGACCCCAGAGGGGACGCAAGGTGGCTTACAAATCTGGCAAAAATTCAATGATGCACAGGTAAACAATAAAACACATCTCATCAAAATAGAAAACAATCTAAACATATAACAATTAAAATACATATCAATCAATCAAACAGATTAGAAGCATATAAAATGCCGAGTCATTGTCTCATATCCATATTTTTTCCAAAATCCAGAGCTCATTATTCAAGCTGTTAAGTCTCATTCCATAGTTTTCTATTCAGAAATGCCTGTGCAAAAAAGCCAAGTCTTAAGGGTTCCCCAAAAAAAAACTAAGAGGGAGAGGGCAGATCTAATTTCACTAGAAAGGGAGTTCCACAGCCGAGGGGCCATCACTGAGAAGGCCCTGTCTTTCATCCAAGCCAATTGTGCTTGCGCAGAGATTGGGACGGAGAGCAGGGCCTTCTCAGCTGATCTTAAAGCTCTTGTATGCTCATAGAGAGAGATGCATTCAGACAGGCAAGTTGGTCCAGAACCATTTAGGGCTTTATAGGCCAAGACCAGCACTTTGAATACAAAGCACAGCTGTCCATTGCTTGTTTCTTTCTCCTTCTACACTCTCTCCAATTTATTGTCGAAGGCTTTCATGGCTGGAATCACTGGGTTATTGTAGGTTTTTCGGGCTATATGGCCATGTTTTAAAATCCTGACGTTTTGCCTGCATCTACGGCAAGCATCCTCATAGGTTGTGAGGTCAGACCTCACAACCTGTGAGGATGCCTGCCTTAGAGGCAGACGAAACGTCAAGAGAGAATGCTTCTAGAACATGGCCATATAGCCCGAAAAACCTACAACAACCCACTCCCTCCAATTGTTTGCTCTTGAAGGTGATACAAGTCAGGTTCCTAAAGAAGATGCAAGTAGCCTTTCAGGAAAAGCATTTTATAACTGCACTGCAGTTAACTGTCAACTTACCAGTGTTCCCCAAAGTGATGTAGAACAGCAAAAGAAATAATATAAATGTAGTAATTTGACCAGTTAGTGCAAAACCTATCCAGAATCATAGTTTGGAAAGACCACAAGGGCTACACAGTCCAACACAGGTAGAATCACATCTTTCAATAAGAACTTGATTCAAATCCATAAAGATATGCACAAACGATCCCTTTAAAATTGTTTATAGGTAAAAGAGAAGTTTTTCCCCTGACATTAAGTCCAGTCGTGTCTGACTCTAGGGCTGGTGCTTATCTCCATTTTTAAGCCAAAGAGTCGGCATTGTCCATAGATACCTCCAAGGTCATGTGGCCAGCATGACTGCATGGAGAACCGTTACCTTCCCGCTGGAGCGGTACTTATTTATCTACTCACATTTGCATGTTTTTGAACTGTTAGGTTAGCAGAAGCTGGGGCTAATAGCAGGAGCCTACACTGCTCCCAGGATTCGAACCAGTAAAGAAGTTCAGCAACTCAGCAGTTTAAACCACTGCGCCACCAGAGGCTTATAGCAGTGGTAAAAAAACCTCCTCTAGATTAAATCCTTAGCCTGAATTGGGAATCATTGCCTCTTTGCATCTGCTGTCCCCAAAGGCTTCCCATGCCCATTGCCTTTTTCACTGAGAAAAGCAAAGGCTGATTGGAATCTGTTCTGTTGGAGCAGAGTGCCTCAAAGCAGCGATTCAAACAAGCTGGGAAATGATTGAGCTGTTGAGCGGGAGAGGGACAGAGGAACTACAATGTAAGATCAGCTTTTGGTGCATCTGTTTCTCTGAGAATATGTAGGCTTCACAATTTTCTAACTTCTTTTAGAGGAAACAGTCCCTCTTCCCCAGCCCAGTTCTGAATCACATCAAGCAAATACTCTTTGAAGAAGGGCTATTAGACAAAGAACTCTGTGCAAAAGACAGAAATAGGACAGGAAGCAAACACAGGAGTGTTCTGCTAGGTAAACACAGCACAAAAGTCTTGTACAGAATACATGGTCAAATTGCCAAATCTTCACAATTATTCTAAACCAAATTTGACTTATTTAGTTAAAGCCTGTGGGCAGAATTCCACCATAGGCTTCAATCCATGTTGAGCTACTTAGCCAGAGGTAAGCTCTGCTAAAAGCAGTAGGACTTTCCTTTGAGTAAACATATACAGGAGAGAGTAAAATTGATTAGAAAAAATGCCAGATCCTAAATGCTGTCCTATTGAATTACTGCTTTGCAAAATATTGGAATCAGTCATTAAAATCTTTCCAGGTATTATAACAAAAATGTACAGTAGTGGAGACCTTCTTAAAAGAAAAAAATGATGTTTTGAATCAATTCAGGTACTCCTTGCCAATGCTTTGGAACAATTCCTGATCCTCTCTCAGCCTCCCTGTGCTCTGTGTTTCTCTGCCAGTGTCTAGCAAAAGGATGATCTTGGTTTCTGACATGGCAGAGTAGACATTAATGGTGTTACAAGTGTCCTTGCCAAGTTTCAGATACCCTTGTACAAAGACATATTTAATAGGCCAAGGTAAAACTTTCATAGGGGTCGTCCCGTCCCCCCCAACACATGACATTTCAGGGACATTTCTTTCTGTGAAAGAGCAGTGCTTGCCTAGAGTGGTAGGGGCCCCTTTCTTTCAATGAGTAATAGGGTCCCCCCCCATCCCCTTGCTCCCCCTTTTCCTTTGGCAATGAAGAAGAATATCTAAAGGGATTGGTGAATATCTTGTGGAGTGTAAAGCTGTAGATTGCCTTCTTCAAAACGGTTTCTGTAACCATTTGATAGCAGACAATTGGCAGTACAGATACTCTCTCTTACTCAGAAATCTGAAATACAAAAAATACCTGAAATCTTTTGCTGCTAGATGCCCAGTTCTGTCTTTGGGGAAAGAGGATTAGTCACACACCCAGCACCAATTGAGTTTTTCAGGTGTATAAGATCTCTCTGACCAGTAGGTCATGAGTTTGAGGCCTGCCCGGGTTGAGGGTGGATGCTCAACCTTTAAGTGTAGCCTGCTGTTGACCTTTGCAGCTCGAAAGACAGTTGCATCTGTCAAGTAGGAGATAAAGGTACCACATAAAGTGGGGAGGCAAAAAGTGAATTTTGTGTGCTCATTAAGCATTTTTTTGCGGGATAAAACCATCACTCAAACCAAGGCTAAGCTTGATAAATACTATGAGGACTCTGCACCATCAATTTCAATCGTAAAAAAGTGGTTTACTGAATTTCGTTGTGGCTGTACAAGCACGGAAGATGCCGAACATTCTGGATGCCCAGTTGAGGTCTCTACACCCGAAACAATTGAAAAAAATTCACAATATGGTGTTGGCCAGTAGGAGATTGAAAGTGCGAGCGATTGTGGAAGCCATAGGCATCTTACATGGCTCAGTGGTTTCAATTTTAAATGATCACTTGGGTATGAGAAAGCTTTCTGCAAGATGGGTGCAGCGTTTGCTCACAATCGACCACAAATGCAATCATGTGACAATTTCGCAGGAGTGGTTGCCATTGTTCAACCGCCATATGGATGAGTTTTTGTGCCATTTCGTAACCGTGGACAATATGTGGATCCAACACAACACACCAGAGACCAAACAGTAGTCAAAACAGTGGGTTTCTTGCGGTGGATCGGCGCCAAAGAAGGACTAGGTGGGTTTGTCAGCCAAAAAAGTCGTGGTGACCGTTTTTGGGATGCATGCGGTATAATCCACATTGACAACCTTCAAAAGGGTAAAACAATCAATGGCAAATATTATGCCAACTTATTGGGTCGATTTAATGAGGATTTGGGGGGGGGGGGGGACGATCGCATTTGGCCAAGAAAAAAGTTCTTTTGCACCAGGACAATGCAAGGGTGCAGACATGTGCAGTTGCCATGGCAACAATCCATGAATTGGAATACAAATTGCTCCCTCATCCACCCCATTGTCCGGATTTAGCCCCGAGTGACTATTTCTTGTTTCCAAAACTGAAGAAATGGCTCGGCGGAAAGTGATTTGACTCCAACAATGAAATCATCTCACAAACAAATACCTATTTTGATGATCTCAACAAATCTTATTTTTGGAAGGGATAGAAACATTGGAGAAACATTGGACAAAGTGTATAGAGCTCAAAGGAAAATAAAATGATTTTTTATCCAAAAAACGGTTTCTTTGTTTGCCCGGGCTGAAAATTTCCTTCCCAGGAAAGACAAACGGACACTGGGCACAATGGCCACATGGGTGGGTTTTGGGGTCAGATTGCTTTCTTGATGGCTGGTTTCAATGCTGAGTGTACTAGAGTGTCTTTAATATTTTTCGTCCTCTTGTAAGCCACCATTGGGGGGGCTTCAAGGCCTGGGATGTCCTGAATGAGGGGCCAATATTTTCAGCCCGGGCAAACAAAGAAACTTCACACTAACCACCTTCTGCACTTGCCAAAGCGAGTCCCTGATATACTGCCTGATCTGCACGTGCGGCCTTCTTTACGTGGGCCAAATGGGGAGGAGCTTACGTACGAGGGTCTCGGAACACCGTTCGAGAATTCGCCAACACTCGGAGGATTCTCCATTATATGTACATTACAAGACCTATCATCACGGTCCGAATGACCTCCAATTCTGCGGGTTAGAAATTGTCAAAACTCCACCCCACGGGGATGCCCACAAGACACTATTGAGGGCAGAAAGCAAATGGACGGTCCTTTTAAAAACCGAGCAACCGTGGGGCCTAAATGAAAAAAATTCCCATTAACAACCTTCTCCTTTAAAAATGAAAAAAATCCCATTAACAACCTTCTCCTTTAATTACCCCACCTGCAGAACTCCATGCCTAGTATATTCTTCCCCACTTACCTGTGTTTTGCATTTGCCCCACCTATTGAGGTGGAATACACCAGAGATCCTTTCTCTAAGGTAATTATCATGTGTTTGTAGTACCTTTGTAGTACCTTTGTGCTCCCATTCGCTACTATGTTATATAAATACCATGGTCATTTTATTTGAATGCTGACATTATGTACTTTGAATGTATGTTATATGCGACCTTATATCTTTGTTAGATTCTCGCTGCTTGCCATGTGATGCACTGTGAGGGAATCAATACTTTGGCCTTGAAAAGACCCGGGGTCGAGCGAGTGGGACCCCTGTACACTTGTGTCCTCGTTGGCCCAGAAGACTCAGCAGACACCACCTGAGAAACCAACTCTCCACATTGAGGACGCTACGAAGCCCAGGATTGGGGTTTGACGGTGTGCCTGCCTTCCATTTCCCATTGGATTACAAATACCCATCGGGGTTGGATTATAAATACCCATTGGGGTTTAGAAAACTTACTTTGCGGTGTTACTCCACCTTTTCATCCCACCCAGGAACTGGGAACTTATTTTGTTTACATGGATATTCTATTATAAGGGATTGAAACATGGTTGTATTTAAGGCACCCAATTGGGGTTGATATGTTGATTTGCCTGCAACTCCTCAGGAGTAATTATTGAATACAATATCCTTTAAGTGAATCCAGTGTTTGGATACTTTTTCTTTGGTTCTACAGTGACCACACCCGTTGTGTTATATTGTACCGGGCTTTTCCTGTGGGTTAAATATGGCGGAAAGCAGCAATTCGTTTTCCGAGCAGCACATTTCACAGGTACTACAAGGTTGGACCCCACTCATAGACCTAGCCCAAGTTGAGGCCACTGGAGGAGAGCAATCAGCCTCCATTAATGATTTACTTGAATTGCAACTGAGGGAAATTAAAGTGAACCTCAATGCTGCGGCTCTAGCGGATTACATCCGAGGCAAAATGATTCCACGGGGCCTCAGAGTCAAACTTCCACCAGGCTCCTACACCGATGACACGGAGTTTACCACCAAATGGGACGCTATCTTAAGTAAATGCAGCACTGATCTGATGGTCCTTTTGATCGAGAGGTCGGCTAAAGAATTATCCGAAATTAGAACAGAAATACAAACCGCCAAGGACGCAGTCAAGGACATCATTACCCCACAAGAACTAGCCAACATCAAGAAAGAATGCGATGCGCTAATCCTAGAAACTAAACAACTGAAAACAGAGAAATATAAGAGGGGCCTGCAGATTATGCCCTTAACAGGGTCTACAAATGGCCAAGATCTAGGTCAACTCTAGAGGAAGATCCCTAAGATTCAACAAGGAACCAACAAACACAGACCCACAAGAGGTGGTCCCTCCTCGAACAACCCCAATACCTCTGCCTCGGCTTCCACAGACTCCAACAGAGAAAGATATGATTTCAGGAATAGGAAACGGGAAATGCCCCTAGAGACCAGAGGATTTTCGCAAGGACAGAAACAGAAAGGGAAGACCTAATAGTCAACCTCTCCAGCCATCCACTTTCGGAGACAGAAACCAAGATTTTAAACAAGGGTTTATCCTATGTCTTTACACCTAGATACAATGACTTGAACATCAGACGCGACCTGGCAGGTCTTTACAGATCCATTCGTTTAAAAGACTTTTTTTCTGAAACCCACGACACCCCTCTGAATCCACTGAGACCCCCAACTTAGAAGCAAAAGCACCTTCACCCCAGTCTCCACTAATCACAGAGTAAAAGCCTTTGAAGAGATAGTGTCCGAGGAGGTGAACCGCATTAACTTCTCACACAAAAGTTTCATACCAACCTGTCCTCCATTGAAATGAAAATTCTGAAACAACTAAGTGACAATCCATCCGTAACCATAAAGGCAGCGGATAAAGGGGGGGCTAGTAGTAATGGACACTGACAGCTACCTCACGGAAGCTTATCGCCAACTGAACGGCGAATCTTATTATAAACACCTTCCAGGAGACCCCACCAACCAATACAAAACCATTGTACACAATGCAATCACCAGTGGAGAACAATTGGGCTACATCACCAAATCCCCTGGCTAAATACCTAACTAACTTGTTCCGAGAACACCGGTTTTCTACCACCTACCAAAGACGCATAAGAATATTAAACCGGTTCCTGGGCGCCCAATTGTTTCCGCACGGGGTCTCCTCAATCAGTGGCAACATACCTGGATTCCCTCCTCAACCATTAGTAAAATCCAAGCCAGCCTTTATCAGCGATACCAGTGACTTTATACAAAAAATTGAACACTTCAAGGTTAATACAGGCGACACCTTGGTGGTAGCGGATGTAAACTCCCTTTACTCCAACATCCCCATTGACCAGGTCAAAGCCATTTTACACGACTCTTATATGGCCTTACATGACAAAGAACTTCCTCCCATCCATTTCTTGTTGGAACTGAGTAACTACGTACTGGACTTTAATTACTTCACCTTCAACCAAGAGTACTTCCTACAAATTTCCGGGTTGCAATGGGAAGTCCTCTCGCTCCGTGTATAGCAAATCTTTTATATGAGCAACCTGGAGGAACAACACGTCTACAACATCCACTCATCACACATGGCCAGGAACATTAGATTCTACGCCAGATTCATTGATGATGTCTACATAATAATAACCAATGGGACCCCTCAAGAACAATTCACCAATTGGCTCAACTCCTGGGACCCCCATATACAATTCTCTGTGGAATACAACCAAGTCTCCATCAATTTTCTGGACGTAACTACATACGTACACAAGCAGTCCTTGCTGGTGATCGGAAACCCACTAATAAGAACTCTTTACTACGATACGACAGTTTTCACTCTCATGCATTAAAACAAAGTTTACCCTACTCACAACATATAAGAATCAAGAGGAACTGCTCCACAGAACAAACATACCAACAAGAGGCCTCCCAAACCATGGACAGACTTCGAGTCAGAGGATACCCAGAGCATATTCTCCTTAAAGCGAAACAAAAAAGCGGACAGGGTCCCTAGAAATGTGCTCTTCACCTCCACACCAAAACCGGTCACCAACAGACTGGTTTGGCCAGTAACACTCACGAAACAGTCATCTGAAATCATCAATATAGTAAAAAAAATATTGGCCCCTCATTCAGGACATCCCAGGCCTTGAAGCCCCCCAATGGTGGCTTACAAGAGGACGAAAAATATTAAAGACACTCTAGTACACTCAGCATTGAAACCAGCCATCAAGAAAAGCAATCTGACCCCCAAAACCCACCCATGTGGCCATTGTGCCCAGTGTCCGTTTGTCTTTCCTGGGAAGGAAATTTTCAGCCCGGGCAAACAAAGAAACTTCACACTAACCACCTTCTGCACTTGCCAAAGCGAGTCCCTGATATACTGCCTGATCTGCACGTGCGGCCTTCTTTACGTGGGCCAAATGGGGAGGAGCTTACGTACGAGGGTCTCGGAACACCATTCGAGTCGAACACTCGGAGGATTCTCCATTATATGTACATTACAAGACCTATCATCACGGTCCGAATGACCTCCAATTCTGCGGGTTAGAAATTGTCAAAACTCCACCCCACGGGGATGCCCACAAGACACTATTGAGGGCAGAAAGCAAATGGACGGTCCTTTTAAAAACCGAGCAACCGTGGGGCCTAAATGAAAAAATTCCCATTAACAACCTTCTCCTTTAAAAATGAAAAATCCCATTAACAACCTTCTCCTTTAATTACCCCACCTGCAGAACTCCATGCCTAGTATATTCTTCCCCACTTACCTGTGTTTGTGCATTTGCCCCACCTATTGAGGTGGAATACACCAGAGATCCTTTCTCTAAGGTAATTATCATGTGTTTGTAGTACCTTTGTAGTACCTTTGTGCTCCCATTCGCTACTATGTTATATAAATACCATGGTCACTTTATTTGAATGCTGACATTATGTACTTTGAATGTATGGTATATGCGACCTTATATCTTTGTTAGATTCTCGCCGCTTGCCATGTGATGCACTGTGAGGGAATCAATACTTTGGCCTTGAAAAAGACCGGGGGGTCAAAACGAGGTGGGACCCTGTACACTTGTGTCCTCGTCGGCCAGAAGACTCAGCAGACACCACCTGAGAAACCAACTCTCCACATTGGGGACGCTTCTACGAAGCCCAGGATTGGGGTTTGACGGTGTGCCTGCCTTCCATTTCCCATTGGATTACAAATACCCATCAGGGGTTGGATTATAAATACCCATTGGGGTTTAGAAAACTTACTTTGGCGTTACTCCACCTTTTCATCCCACCCAGGAACTGGGAACTTATTTTGTTTACATGGATATTCTAATTATAAGGGATTGAAACATGGTTGTATTTAAGGCACCCAATTGGGGTTGATATGTTGATTTGCCTGCAACTCCTCAGGAGTAATTATTGAATACAATATCCTTTAAGTGAATCCAGTGTTTGGATACTTTTTCTTTGGTTCTACAGTGACCACACCCGTTGTGTTATATTGTACCAGCCATAGCAGAGCACCTGATGAATCAACCTGGACACAGCATATTATTTCAGAACACAAAAGTGCTGGACCATTCTAACAGCTTCTCTGTCAGACTACACAGAGAAGCCATTGCAATCCACAAGCAACAGAAAGGAGGAATCATGAAAATGAACAAAATATGGCTGCGATATTTTGGTAACATAACTCAAAAAACCCTCTAAAATCATAACAGTAAATAAAGAGCAACATTAAAGAGCGATATTTTGGTAACATAACTCAAAAAACCCTCTAAAATAAAGAGCAACATTAAAGGGGAATTCCAGACAGGAAACAATCAGAACCAGTTAACATCTCTCTCAACAAAGGATTTCCCAGACAGGAAGCAGCCAGGCTTTGAAGCTGCAAGGCCATGCAATGCTAATCAAAGTGGCCAATTGCAACATTCACACTTGCCTCAAATAGACAAGAGTTCCTTCTCCCCCCCTTGGACATTCCACATATATATCAACTCCACTTGTCTATTTTCCAACAGACCTCACAACCTCTGAGGATGACCGCCATAGATGTGGGTGAAACATCAGGAGAGAATGCTTCTGAGACTTGGTCATACAGCCTGGAAAACTCTCAGCAACCCACATTCTCCTAATGCTTTGCTTCACAGAGTGTGGAACAACCTAAAACTTTGCTACCTCCAAACCTGGGGTGAAGTATTCTGTTTGCCTCTCAAGAAGTAAATACTAATTCACTACTAAAAGAGCAGGATGCTGCCCCAACCACAGATAAGAATTTGATCTTTCCTATTGAAAAATACAATTTCACACAGCAGCTTCTTTTGAAGGGAGGGATTTGTGGAAGTCTTGTGCAAATCTATTTGGTTCCAAAGACGCAGGCACACAAAAGCAGCATTATTTTTTTTATTAGAAAGCAACATTTTTTTCCTGTCTGTTTCTCATGAAACCAAATCGAAGACAGGATGCTGAAGCTTTGACATCCTTTTACAAAAAGACTCATTCCGCCCACATATGTAGCACTCTTCAGCACACCCACACATCTGTGTGACATGCAGCAATACTGACACATTATCATCTGCGCCGCCACCCACCTCATTACCTTAGCTAAAATTCTGCAGGGTGTTCCTCACCCCCAAAAAAACATCTTTCACACTTCCATGCAAGCAATTCCATTCTGTAAGCTTTGACACGCCATTTCTCTCTTCCCTCGTGTTGTGACTAAAATGCATAGAATCCATGTTTGTCAGTCAAGCTTCAAAGTCCATAATCAAGTACAACAGGCTGTATTTATGGGTGTGAGGTCGAATCTGGAAATTCTGACCTCGAAGGTCTCCCAGCCCCTTTGGCCCTTGGCCTAAGTGGCACCAGACCAAACTTTTTTCCTCCCACTTCTGCCCCACTCAAGTCCCATACATCACCCTGCACCAACTTTGTCCCTCCCAGTACGCCCAGCCACCATGGCTTTCCCTCACCCCATCTACACGACCCTTGCACAGCAAATAGCACATGAAAAAAACATTTTAGCAAACATCCCACAGCATGGCAATACATCAGAAATACTTCACATAACATAGCATAAACAATAGAATAGAACATTTCCCCCAGCGTCCACACAGTCTCACACTTTGTATTAACCCACACTATCCCATAAGCCAACCCCTGCACAAAAATCACAAACTCTCAAACCTCCTGCCAAGTCACAACAGCCTGGCAATTCTGCCCCCAGGCCTGTGCAAGGCCGCTGCAGTACCACCACCCACCACAAGGGCCGAAACGCCCGTCCCTGCACCTACCGCAATAAGGAAAAACCCCAAAACAACCCAAACACTGCCAAAACAATAAACAAGACCTTCCCTCTGTTCCTACCTTTGGTCTCCGCCCCCTCACCGATCGTCCGTGCTGCAACCGGCCTCTAACGGGGGGCGAGCGGACGGCACCTTTCTGCACGCCCGCCGCCCCGCCGCCATCTTGGAAAAGTGGGGGCCATTGCCGAGGGTGGGGGCAAGGAGCGGAGCGATCCGCGGATAAGTGCGATCGCCATAGGAAGTGTGGATTCAGTATCCACACTTTGGAAGTGTCCTCGATTTGCCCCGCTGTTGTCCCCTTGCACTCTGCCTCCTCCCCCATCTTGTCTCTGCCTCTTTCTTCTCCCCTTTTTCCTCCCTGGCCTGAGGGAAGCCCGGAAAAGCGGCCGCTCGCAATCAGCGGCCTGGCTCTCAGCTGAGCGCTCAGTTCACCCGAGGACAAATCGGCCCCCACCTTTTTTCTCGCATTGAGTCCCATCGCCTCTAGCCGCAATAACGAGTCCAAAACCGGCAGCGGGTCAACGGTTTTGGACTATTGGGATCCTGAAGGGGGGGATGGGACCCCAAGCCTCTTGCCGATCGGGGAGGCACGGAGCCCAAGTACCAGAACTCTTTTCTCTCTGCTTTTTGACCACTTCTTCCTTGAACGAACGAAGGTCCCTTTGCCTGGCTGGAAACTGCCAGGGGGAACTAAAGAGAACAACCATGGACTATGGGGGGAGGAAGGATGCCTTTGCCTCGGTGGATCGCCTCCAGGAGAGGTGGAAAAAGGGATTCATGCAAGTAGGGGGGCCCCAAGACTCCCCACCCAGGTCTGTGTCAGCTGGGACTTGAAGTTCCCCCAAGGACGCTGGTCACGGACTCTTCTTGCTGCTGTTTCACACTGCTCTGAGCTCAGCCCCAATATCAGCGGGCAACACCAGGATCCCTACTCTCAGACTCTCCCCCCTGATCATAGACTTTATAGTTTCCCCAAGTACACTGGCCCATTTTGCCCTTTCTTCATGCTACATAACCCGGATTATTCCTGGACTGTTCTCCCCAGCTGATTCCAGCCAGAGCCTTGCTACATCTCATAGATCATGAACCCACAGAGACCCCCTTTCTGGGTAAGCCGTGTCCGATGTTTTCCGGAGGGGCTTTGCCCAGATTGCAGGGGGATTCTAAGGGAACCCAGGGTCTTTTTTTGGCTTTGGGAGAAGCAGTTCACCAAGGACACTCCCCAGTTGAACATTCCCAGCCCTTTCCCTTCTGACCACATGGACTCTGTGACTCTTTGCCAATCTACTGCACTCCAGAAGTCATTCTGCCCCTCAGGACTCTGTAGTTTCCCCAAGGACGCTTCTTCAGTTGGACATTTCCTGTTCTTTTCCACCCTTCACATCATGGACCCTCAGTGACTTTGCCTCTGCTTGGCACCCCAGCCCCGAAGGCTCTACAGTTCTCAAGGACCATGGAGGACTACAACTCCCAGGAAGTGCCTGTTTTGAAGACCATTGCTCTGGGAGCAACAGCTGCATGGGAATGTATTTGGGGATGACTGCAAGGGATCTCTGTATTGTATTGTTTTGTACTTTGTACCCCTCATGTGTTCCCCTTTTGTATCAATGTAACTTCTAAGCTAAAAAGCCCTCAGCAGAGCGTTCCCAAGGATGAACAGCACAATCACCCACTTTTCGACCCATTTTTACCTCCCACACATAATAACCCTGGGGAAGAGACATTGGGTTTCTTCGTGGGGTGAGGCCCACACTTTATGCCCAAGGCTTCCTGCATATATCCTCTCATCTTCGGAGCTTGGCCAATGGGAAGGAATATGTAAGGTCATCTAGTCAAACCCCAAAACATGGTTGATTCATGCGGGCTTCGGACCCCCCGCAGTCAGCCCTAATATGCTATCTCTCAGGACCACTCAAGCTAAGCAACCATGCTTCCAAACTCAGCCAGCCCTCTTTGCGGAGAGTTCCCCTGGTAAACAAATAATGCATTTTTCTGGCCATATGATGCCTTTTTCCCAATATGGGAGGGAGGTCAGGTGTTCTGTGGAACATAGATTCCGCCATTATGAGCCTGGGTCCCCCCCGCTCGTGTCCCCTTGGCCTCGGAGCTGGACCCCCAAGGGATCATGGGCTTTAGCAAACCCAAGTCACTCTACCACCCCATAGCTGGACCTGAGTAGGCTTCGGAACCCCGCTTGCCGGCTGCAATAACTTATACTTTGGCCATTTTGAACTGAGAAATCATACTTCCCGCTAGACTGAAACTCTCAACACAAAGGAGTTTCAGCCCAGGATAAAAAGACTCCCATTAAGGCACTCAGGACAAAAATAAACAGGAAGGTGCCTTTCACATCGAAGGCCCTCCAGCCGCAGGGTATCTCAGCCATAAGTTACTTCCCTCCACCCAGCCGTTTCCCCCTTTGTGTCTTTTTCCCGCCTTGCTAGCTAGCTAGGATAGGCTGTTCAATTTCTGGCGCTTCTCTTATTGGCCAAAGCGGTCTCCTCCTGGCTCAGCTGACTTTGACAGCCAGGCCAATCAGCTGAAGCTACGCGTGGAAGGGGAAGGCGCCCGATTCAAATGTAAATGACTGCCTTTGACTGCTTTTCTATATATTGGACTGCTTCTCCATTAAAGACTATGTTTTTGCCTTTGGATTCCTGGCTGTGGCATTGCATCCTATT
>JARBWK010000564.1:0-28515 GCA_030556195.1 Anolis apletophallus
CTTAAAGTAGGCAATCAGCAACAATAAATCTGCCAATATTTCAATGGAAGGGCTAATTTCAGTTAAGGTTTAGTGATCGTATGCAGACAAAATAGATTTAGGATGCAGGATTTATTTTCCTTTATTTTTTTTAAAGCTGTGCATTCCGGAAAACCCTTTGTGATGATCCCTTTATTGATTGGGTCTGCTTTCATACCACTCACATTCTATTTTGAAATATGCCCATTTTCCCAGAGGGATAATCAATAATAGTCTCATCGTACTTATTTACATACATAGTCACCAATCGGACAGGTCTGCTTCTGTAGTGCAGTGTTTTTCAACCTTTTTTGAGCCGCGGCACATTTTTTACATTTACAAAATCCTGGGGCACACCACCAACCAAAAAGACACAAAATGACACTCTAACACAGTAATACGTATAGTTAATATGTTTTTAAATGTGTTTATACACTCAGTGTGAAACCTGGGACTGTTTCGATGAACACAACATAGATATCCTGAATGGCAGAAAGACACAAACTTCCCACACAGAACTCCCATAACCAAGAGAAAATACTATAAGAGTTTGGTTGGCACTGACCTTGAGTTTTGGAGTTGTAGTTCACCTATATCCAGAGAGCACTGTGGATTCAAACAATGTTGGATCAGGACCAAACTTGGCATGAATACTCAATATGCCCAAATGTGAACACAGATGGAGTTTGGGAAAAATAGACCTTGACATTTGGGAGTTAAAGTTTCTGGGATTTATAGTTAACACACAATCAAAGAGCATCCTGAACTCTTGCAACAATGGAATTGAACCAAACTTGGCATATTGAACTCTCATTACCAACAGAAAGAACTGAAAGGGTTTGCTTGGGAATTGACCTTGAATTTGGAAGTTGTAGTTTGCCTACATCCATGGAGCACTGTGGACTCAAATAATGATGGATCTGGACCACACTTGGCATGAATACTCAATATGCCCAACTAAGAACACACATGGAGTGCCTTTATCGAGGTAGGTTTCATAGGGTTTTTATACTTCAACACACTAGACTGTCCCTCCTCCCCTCCTTGAGGTTCCAATTTCCCACGGCACACCTGATGATCGCTCACGGCACACTAGTGTGCCCCGGCACACTGGTTGGGAAACACTGGATTACAGGGTACAAGTAATAATAATAATAATAATTATCTGTGAGTGGTTTTCAATATACTAATAGAAGATGAGGGATGGAATATAGCCTAGACCACATTTTGATACCAAAGAAACCCTCAGAGTCATTATACCACTAGAGTCAATAGCCAATAGATGGAAGAGTCTTGAAATGGAAGCGAGAGGAGTGGGAAGGACCTCTTGCTAAGAGCAGGGAGCGGACCCAGGATGTCCGCCGTCCCACCTCCCCTCTCCTATGTGACCACGCAGGAGATGCGCTGTCTTCTGCACTGGCTCTCTGGCTGGTCCCTGGTGCAGCGCGAGTGCTTCGTCCGCGACATGGCGGACAAGGCCGTGCCCTGGAAGGTGCTCGCACTCCTAGAAGGGCTGGCCAGGCTCAGCACGGACCCCGGGAAGCCTCCCTCCATCTTCGAGTGCCAGATGCGCCTCTGGGACCAGTGGTTCCGCAGTTGGATGCAGGAGGAGCGCAGCGAGTTCGTGAGGCAGTTGGAAGAGGCCCTGCCGGAGGTGGCTTCGCACATGTTCCAAGAGATCGCTGCAACGGTGGGGAAGGATTAACGGGAGCTACGTTCTTCAAATATTTTGCATTGAGGACTCTTTTTCTCTCTCTCTCATTCCTGCAGAGATGTGTTTTGAACTTCCCACTTCCCATTCCTCGAATCATAACACAACTGAATAAAGATTGAATTGATAATTAAAAAAATAGCCAATAGATGGAAGAAGTCACCCATGCATTGAACAATGTTTATGACCCCAATTGAGAAGACAGAGCCTGGGCCTACACAAGTAAGCAAAGGCTCAGTAGACAATAAGCAATGTGGTTGAGGGTAGGCTTGTTTGATACAAAAAAAATAGTTCAAAACACTTTTTGGATGTAGGGGGTGTTGGTGGTTCAGATCTAAAGTAAATTCCGATTTTTACAAGAAAAAAGTTCAAAACATTTCAAAATTTCCGAGACTTCAAAGTGTTATTTTCTGTTTCACTGGGTGGTCTTTACTTTGAAAGTAGTTGTTTTACTCCAGAAAGCCGGGGGGGGGGGGGGGAGGGAAGCAAAGGGAAGAAATCCATCCACTCTGGTTAAAACCGCTAGGAAAGGAAAGGAATCCATCCACACTGGTTTAAACTGACATTTTTTCAGCTGTTTTTCTCCCTTCCCTTCTCTTTCCTTATCTCTCTTCCTTTCCACTTTCCTTTTCTCCTCCAAATCCCAGTCCACTCAGGAAAACATAGGGGGGGGGGAGGCATTTTACTAGGTTCCCCAGTGTAGCACACCAGTTCTCGTTTGTGCCTGGAGGGCAGGGGGCAGCACCGGGGGTCCCACTAGCATTGGAGCCAGTTGATTCGGAAGAGGATTTGGAGGGGCTAGAAGAAGGGGATTTTGAGATAGCTGGGCCTTCTTCTCCCACAGAAAGTCTGGCCTGGGATGACGGCTGGCCTGACCCTTACGAACAGCAGGAAGGCCAGTCGGAATTCGAAAGCAGTGATAGTGAAGATTATGAGCGGCCGGGGGGGGGCGAGGCTCGCAGAGAGGATGTGGGAAACAACCGAGGGAGGCCGGGAAGCAGCTGGGAGTTTGACTCTCACGAAGATAGGGAACCAGGTGCTCGGAGGCAAGGTCGAACCTTTGGTAGGAGACGGAGCATTGAGACTAGCAGGAGGGGCTGGTTCCACAGCCTAGACAGACCGAGGGCTCACAGCACAGATTGGAGGAGGAGAAGCCTAGAGCGTCGGGGGCCTCGCCAAGGGGATTAAGTATAGGATCCGTGGGAACGGATCCTCAGTACTTCGGCCACGTCTCACCTAAGCAGATGTGCGAAGCCAAGACCACGTAGCTAAGTTTGGGGCTAGTGGCCTGCCAAGAAGAGTTTTGCCTTGTAACCTTGTTTGGTTCCTGATCCGCTACTTAAGCGGAGCCTTGCCAAGTTTTTGGATTTACTGCCAAGTTTGCCTTTTGGACTATACCTTTTACTTTTGGATTATTTTGATACTTTTATGGACAATTACCTTTTCAACTGTTTTATACTTCAATAAAGTAGTTAGCTGATTATCATCTCTGTGTGTGTGATTAAGGGGCCGGCCTAGGTCTTGCATCGTGACACCCAGGTATGTTGTTCCCTTGCAAAGCAGTGGCGTGGCACCAGGGGCGGTTCTACAAGTAGGCCAAGGAAGCAGCCGCATGGGGCGCCATCTGGGCAAGGGCGCATTCCCCCGCCCGCCAGACAGCGTCTGGCCTCCCTCCTTCTCCCTTTCTCCCTCTCCCGGAGCATGCGCACAACCACTGCCCCCCTCGCTGTCCCTGGGCTGCACACGTGGCCGGCCGTCTCCACCAGAGCAGCCCCTCGGGCGGGAAGCCACCAGCCGGACGAAGGCATGAAGCCACCCACTCAGACTGCGGGGCCCACGGCATGAGGGCGGCAAAGGCGGCTCCTTGCTCCTAGTCATAATAATGTGAGTCGCGGACCTGAGAGGCCCCGAGTCGCTGCTGCTGCCGCCGCCTCCACCATGTCGTGCCCCCCCCGGCCTCGGCGGCCACCCTGGCCAACAGCAGCAGCGAGAGAGGCAGCAGCACCTCGGTGCCTCAGGGGGAGGAGGCGGAGACAGCGGCGGGCACCCGCAAGGAGTGCGGGGCCCACGGCATAAGGGTGGCAAAGGCGGTTCCTCGCTCCTAGTCATAATAATGCGAGTCGCGGACCCAAGAGGCCTCGAGTCACTGCTGCTGCCGCTGATGCCACCTCCGCCATGTCCCCCGCGGCCTCAGCGGCCGCCCTGGCCAGCGGCAGCAGCACCTCGGTGCCTCAGGAGGAGGAGGTGGAGGCGGCGGAGGGTGCCCGCGAGGAGGTGAGGCCAGGCGGGGCTTCCGTCCCTTCCCTTCCCTTGGCTGGCTTTCTTTCCCTTCCTTGGCTCCCTCCAGGACCCCCTTCCCTCTTGGAAGAGCAGCAGCAAAGGGATGGATGGTTGGGGCGGGCGGGCCTTTCTCCCCTTCTTGAGACTCAGGGGTCCCAGGGAGTTTGTTCTCTCCCCCCCCCCCCATAAGGTCCTTAGGCTATGGCAGGTGCCTCTCCAAACTACAACTCCCAGGACCCCGTGGCAGTTAAGCAAGGCCAGGCTGCATTCATTCATTCAGCAGTGTAGACATGCCGATTGCAATATTCACACTTGCCCTCTCCCCCAATCTTTGCTGCTAATCTGGTTTGTGAAGAAGCCCCCAATGAGCAGGGCGCCAAAATAATGTTCGCTTACCATTTAAAATTACCTGAGACTGCCCCTGCGTGGCACCTTTCCCACCCAAGCAGCCTGCCCTAGTCCCCCTGCCTTCATGTCCCCGGCTCACAATGAGCCCACAAGGCACACACGGCCCTTTTTAAAGGGCAATGACTGCCGTACCGAAACCCCGCCCCTCCCGAGGTGGTTTCCCCTCATTGGCTGGAGGCAAGCAACCCAACATGCAAGTAGCTGCTTGCCTCCAAACGCTGATCCATTTCTGATTCACTTCCTCGATCCGAAAAAAAAGATGATGACAGTGGCTTCGAAATGGCAAGGATACTTCCGGGTTCCCAAATCGCTTCGAAATCACTTCAAAAAGGGATTTATTCCGATTTTAATCCAAATAACAAAGATTCCGAATGAACCTACCCATGCCTAGTTGAGGGATCAGGCCCGGATCAGGCCCTTTTGGCGCCATAGGCCAAAGGTTCTGAGTCTGCCTCCGCCCCCGGCCCTGCCCCCGCCTCGTCCCCGCGCAAGAAGCAGGGAAACAGGCTGGGGCGCGCAAGCCGAGGAGGGAGGGAGGTAAGAGTGCGTGCGCGAGCGCGAGAGACAGGGAAGAGAGAGAGAGAGAGAGAGGCAAAGGCTCTGAGTCTGCCCTCGCCCCCGGCTCCACCCCCGTGCGAGAAGCAGAGAAACACAGACTGGGGGGGCGCGAGCCGAGGGAGGGAGGAGCGCGTGTGTGAGAGAGAGAGAGGCAGGGAAACACAAACACACAGAGAGACTGAGGCGCGCGAGCCGGACAAGGGAGGCAGGGAAACAGACTGGGCGCGCGAGGAGGCGGGGGTGGAGGTGGGGGCAGGGGCGGTCTCACCTCTCCTGGGGGGGTAGGCAAGCCTCATTTCTGCGGCCCCCCCCATGGCTGCTGGATGCGGCAGCCAGCGCGGCGACGTCACCGCGCATGCGCAGGCGTGCATGACGGACGCCTGCATGTGCGTGACGTCACACGCAGCTGCGCTGGCGGCTCCACGCACCTGCGCGCATGCGTGGTGACATCACGCAGGCTGGGTCGTCACACACGCCCGCATGCGCAGTGACGCCCGGGCGTGGCTGCATCGCGCCGCCTGCGCCGCCTGCGCCGCCAGCTGCATCACCGGCTGCGCTGCCGGCGGGGAGCACTGGCTCCCGGGCAGGAGGCGCGGCGGAGGCGGCCAGCGTGGCGGCGCCCTCGCAGGCGGCGGACGCCTCCCAGGACCTGTTGCCCTCACGCGGCCGCTTACATGGCGGAATGCCAAAGGCCGGCACTGGGCGGGGTGGGGTGGAGCTGAGGGCGGGGGCAGATCAGAGGGGAGCAGAGCTAAGGGGGGGTGGCCGTGGATTGCGCTGTGGATGGCGCTTTTGAATGTTTTTTGAAAAATTTTTGGAATTTTTTTTGAATTTTTTAAAAACTTTTTTGCGGGGGTCCGGACCTGCTGCCCCCTCAAAGGTGCCGCCCTAGGCCATGGCCTAGGATGGCCTTATGGGTAATCCGGGCCTGTGAGGGATCTCTGAAATATAAGAGAGGTGGCCTTACATGGAGGATGCCAACGTGTGACTTTCTGAGTTGGAAAGCATGTGCTCGATTAGCAAGAATGATCTTTCTCAAGACAACTGTCAGTTGTTGCATGAAACTACTATACTGATAATGCAAGCCGCAAATTTCCCCATGCACAGAAATGTCTTGCTGTTGTACCTCTGTTTGGTGTACTGCTCTGTCCTTGGCTATGAAACAGGGCTGTCCAACTTCTGCCACCCCAAGGGCTGGAATTCCGGTGAGTGATCACCTGGGGGGTCGCAGCGGGGACGTGGCCGCTCGCGGGGGCGTGGCTGCTCGCAGGGGCGTAGCCGCTCGTGGGGCGTGGCCGCTCACGGGGGGGGCGTTCTGCCCGGCCTGCCCCTTTTCGGCGGCACTGGGTGACGTCCTGACATCACCCAGCGCCGAAAAGGGGCAGGACGCTGCCGCGGATGCCTGCCGTCCTGCCCCTTTTTGGCGGCGCTGGGTGAGGTCAGGCATGGCGCCTGCGCTGAGGAGGAAGAGGTGGAGGGAAGCCAGGGCCTCTGCCTCCACCTCTTCCTTCTCGGCGCCAGCGCCACACCTGACGTCACCCAGCCCCGCCGAAATGGGGCGAGCTGTGCAGGACGGCGGGCATGCGCACCAGTGTGGGAGCGCCCCCGCCCCCGTGAGTGGTCCCGCCCCCCGCGAGTGGCCCCGCCCCTTTTCAGCAATTTTTTATTTTTTTATTTAAAAAGCGGCGTTCTTGCGGGCCGCATCCAGGGGCTGGCGGGCCGTGTGTGGCCCGCGAGCCGGCAGTTGGACAGGCCCGCTCTATAATATATCTGGCCAACTTGAGTATGGTAGGTTGATTCAGGCACAGGTACAAGAACTGCTCTCAAAAGAAGTTGCAGATTTCATCTCTGCAAAAGTCACTATTGTTGTGCTTTCAGGCCTTCCAAACAGGATAAAATCCAGAAGAATGACTCATAGAGAAACACAGTGGGGAGGACTCCTCCAAGGACTCCGAGTTCTCTGAACACAACCTAATCTTTAGTGGATTTGTGCATGAAGCATGTATGAATCTGAACTCCGAAAGAAATGGTGCCTCCAGTAGACCTTGAAAACATCCCTTTGTTAAGTGACCACTGTTATATGAAAAGTAGTTCTTCCAAGCTCAGTCCTCAGCTCTCTAAAGCAGGGCTGCTCATTAGGTCGATCGCGATCGACCAGTCAATCGCAAAGTTGGAACTCGTCGATCGCATAGCACAAACCCCCCTTCCCTCTGCCCTCCTACTTCTCCCCTCGCCTGCTTCCATTGCTTGCAGGTGAGGGGGTTGGGCCTGGGCAGCAAGCCGCTTTGCGCTGCCCCTCATGCGAGGCAGGGAGGCTGCGAAGCCCCTGCCTGGGCGAGGAGGCCCTGGAGCACTTCCTGGCCGCCCTCCTCACTGCCAGCCGGCACGGCGTGACTCTGCTCCGCAAGGTAAGTGAACTATACATCCCAGCAACTCCAACTCCCAAATGTCTCGGTCTATTTCCCCCAAATTTCCCCAGTGTTCACATTTGGGCATATTGAGGATTCGTGCCAAGTTTGGTCTAGATCAGGGGCGGGCAAACTGCGGCCCGGGGGCCGGATGCGGCCCTTTGGCTGATTCTATCCGGCCCGCCTAAGGGCCCCTGGCTTACCTCCCCTGCCTGGCCTCTGCATAAAAATCTCCAGAGAAGGGGACTATAAGGAAGCATTATTTTATTTTAGTGGTTTTTATTATTATTGTATAATAATTTTATAACAATAATAAAATAATATAATAAATATAATATAATGTTATATGATATATTATAATTTCAATATATTATGTTTATATATATATATACTATAATATAATAATGATATTAATACTAATAATATATGAATATTTCTTGATATATTAATATGTTAATATTAATGATGTGTAATATATAGTAAATATAGTAAGTGAATAAATAAATAAATTATGTAGATTAGCATGTAGTTCCGCCTTTAGGTGCGGCCCTCCATAATATTTTTTGGCTCTCGTGTGGCCCCTTGGAAAAAATAGTTGCCCACCCCTGGTCTAGATCCATCATTGTTTGTGCCCAGAGTGCTCTCTGGATGTGGGAGAACTACAACACCCAAACTCAAGGTCAATGCCCAGCAAACCCTTTCAGTACTTTCTGTTGGTCTCATGAGTGTTCAGTGTGCTAAGTTTGGTTAAATTCCATCATTGGTGGAGCTCAGGATGCTCTTTGATTGTGGGTTAACTAGAAATCCCAGCAACTACAACTCCCAAATGACAAAATCAATTGCTTCAAACGACAAGAAAGGAGATTCCCCCTGAACATGAGGAAAAACTTCCTAACTGTGAGAGCTGTTCACCAGTGGAACTCTCTGCCTCAGAGTGTGGTGGAGGCTCCTTCTTTGGAGGCTTTTAAACAGAGGCTGGGTGGCCATCTGCCTGAGGTGCTTTGATTGTGATTTTGCTGCATGAAAGCAGAAGGTCCTTGGACTAGAGATGATGATGATGATGATGATTATTATTATGGCCATAAATTTGCAAATAGTTATATGTTTTGCATTTTTGTAGTGGGTAGGGAGATCATTTTGACTTGGTTGTTTTCTAAGTAACTCGCAGGCTGAAAAAGTGTGAGCACCTTTGGTCGAAAACAAATTGTTTTTAGACTAAGATCCTTATAGTCTAATCTTATGCATCTTTATTCAGAAATTATCCTCACTAGGGTTGGGTGGAATGCGCTGTATTCTCAAGAATGCGTATATAGCATTGTCACTCCCTCTTTGGCTTTGTAAGACAGTGTTTCCCAACCTTTTTTGAGCCGCGGCACACTTTTTACATTTGCAAAATCCTGGGGCACACCACCAACCAAAATGACACAAAATGACACTCTAACACAGTAATACATATAGTTAATATGCTTTTAAAATGTATTTATACACTCAGGGTGAAACCTGGGCCTGTTTCGATGAACTCAACATAGATATCCTGGCAGGAATGGCAGAAAGACACAAACTTCCCACACAGAACTCCCATAACCAAGAGAAAATGCTATAAGAGTTTGGTGGGCAGTGACCTTGAGTTTTGGAGTTGTAGTTCACCTATATCCAGAGAGCACTGTGGACTGAAACAATGTTGGATCAGGACCAAACTGGACACAAATACTCAATATGCCCAAATATGAACGCAGATGGAGTTCAAGGGAAATAGACCTTGACATTTGGGAGTTGTAGTTGCTGGGATTTATAGTTCCCCTACAATCAAAGAGCATTCTGAACCCCACCAATGATAGAACTGGGCCAAACTTCCCACACTGAACCCCCAGGAGGCAAGAGGAGGTATCTACTTGGGGAAGGGAGGCGGGCCTTCCCAATGCATGGAGAGGGAGAGACCAAGTAGACAACGGGTGGGGAGGGGGGTGGTTGTAATTTTGTGCCTTTATCGAGGTAGGTTTCTTAGGGTTTTAATACTTCGACAGACTAGACCCCCCCCCCTTCCTGAAGGTTCCAATTTCCCACGGCACACCTGATGATCGCTCATGGCACACTAGTGTGCCCTGGCACACTGGTTGGGAAACACTGTTGTAAGACACCGTTATTATTGTGTCTTCTGCGATGAAAATTGTGAGACAATGATTTGTCCAAGGTGACTAAACTATGATTCGAACCTGGAAATAGTATGTTACAAATTGTGATTATTTACTTGTTATTAATTCCTTTTAGAAATAACTAAGTTTACCTAAATTGGATTGAGATTGTAATGGAATTGAATAAGGTATAACCGGTCTTTTTGGAGTGCACTTCAGGGGCCTGAATTCCGGTCACTGATGACCTGGGGGGGCCATAGGGTCTGCCCCCGCCCCGGCTCCGCCCCCACCCCGCCCCCAGCTCCGCCCTCTCCCCCGACGCCCTCTCCCCTCTCCTCTTATTTTAATTTAATATTAAATATATTTAATTCCATCCTCCCCTCTCTCATTTTTATTTAATATTAAATATATTTAATTCCATCCTCCCCTCCCCCCTTATTTTAATGTATCCCATCTCCCCTTATTTCATCTTGAAATATATTTAATTTTATATTTAATACATGAGGGGAGATGGGGGGAGGGAATGAGGAGCCCCCTGAGAAGCCCCCTGCTTCGGCCTACCTTTTCCAAACGTGCAGGATCCAGGAGTACCCAGACGATGAGAGAGGCGACGACCGACTGAGTCGAAGAAGGTCCTAATCGCGTCTGTGGGCCTCAGCGATCCAGTAGTAGAGTAGCCGAAGAGTATCGCGAGAATACGCAATCCACAGGGGTTTCGCAGTCAACGCCGGTGTGATCTCACGTTGACAGCGAAATCCCGTGTGGATTACGTATACTCGCGATACTTGCTCCGAACCCGGAAGTAGGTATTTTTTTAAATTTTTATTATTTATTTTATTTTTCAATTTTTATTTTTTGTTAAAAAGCTTAGGGGGCCGTAGTGGAGGGGCTGGGGGCCGTATACGGCCCCCGGGCCACCAGTTGGACAGCCCTGCAATAAGTTATAACCAGTCTTTTTGGAGTGCAAGTGTTGTTGTTATAAGTACATGTCATCTACCTTTACAAGACTTGTGTACTCTCATTACTTAAATATATTTTGCAGTGAGCCGTATGCTTTATAAAGTATTTTTCATCATCTTTCAGACTGTCAGGGACCCCAAGGCTATGTACAATGATAAAAACAGTATTTCAAACATTAAATAGAGACATAGAAAACAGATAAAACATTGTTTAGAAACAGACTGACACTGTTTATTTAAAAACCGGGATGCAAAAACATACATAAGTAAAACAGTGGGAGACACCACTATGGCTTTAAGGGCTAAAGGTCATTTGAAACTGCAGCCTTAGCTAGTACTCACTGAAAGCTCAGGAGGCACAGAACCAGCCTGACTTTGAGATTTATTTATTTACTAGCTTGGGGACCCGGCGGTGCCCGGGTCATTTGAGAAGTGCAGCAGGATGTAGAGTGGGTCATGGGGGCTCTGTGTGCCAAGTCTGGTCTTGATCCATCATTATTGGGAGTTGCAGTGGTATCATGAAATTACTGAAGGTAGTGGAAGTCCCATCATCTCTGGTCCACCCTCCCCCAAAGTGTAGTAGGATGTAGATTGGGTCATGGGGGTTGTGTGTGCCAAGTGTGGTCTGTATTGGCAAATGGATGAGGGTTATATTGTTTTAGGAAGTGAGTGAAGGTACTTCAAGTCCCATCATCCGTGGTCCGTCTCACACAAAACAGCACCAGGATGTAGAGTGGGTCATGAGGGCTCTGTGTGCCAGGTTTGGTGTTGATCAGTGATTGGATTAGGTTTGTAGCAGGCTTGGAAAGTGAGGGAAGGTACTGCAAGTCCCATCATCCATGTTCTGCCCCCCTCCAGAGTTCAGTAGGATGTAGAGTGGGTCACTGGGGCTCTGTGTGCCAAGTGTGGTCTTTCTCGGTGTTTGTTGGGGGCCACAGTTGTCTGTGGGAACAGAGGGGTGTGAAAGTACTACAAATCCCATAATCCATTGTCAGTTCTCCCCCAAACCTCACCAGGACGTGAAGGCAGTCATGGGGGTTATGTGTGCCAAGTGTGGTCTCGATCAGTAATTGGATGAGGGTCGCAGCGGACTTGGGAAGTGAGTAGAGGTACTTCAAGTCCCTTCATCCATGGTCCACCCTCCTCCAACCTGCACCAGGACGTAGAGTGGGTCATGGGGGCTGTGTGTGCTAAGTGTGGTCTGTATTGGTCCTTTTTGGTGGCCTCAGTGGTCTGTGGGAACCAAAGTGTTTGAAAGTACTACAAATCCCATAATCCGTGGGTCATGTCCCCCGAACCGCACCAGGACGTAAAAGGGGTTAGGCGGGTTATGTGTACGAAGTTTGGTGCAGGTCCATCACCCGCGCTGGTCGCTGTGGCCTGTGAAAGTGGCTGCCACATATCCGCCCTTCTGCCCTTCCGCCCTCCCGCCCTCCCACCCTTCTGCCCTTCCGCCCTCCGCACACATACATACATACAAACATTCCGTTTTATAAAGGTATACAGATTTGTTCAATCTTATATTCCGCCCTTCCCGGCCGGCTCGGGGCGGTTTACGTACATATTAAAATGCACAATAAATAAAAATAAAACATCATAAAACAGCGAAAAGTAAAAGTTGCAAATAATGCAACGACGGTAGTAGTAGACAGTTACAGTATCCAGGGGCTTCAATCAAAGGCAAGCCTGAACAGAACAGTCTTGCAAGCCCTCCGGAATGGGATAAGCTCCGCCATGGCCCGGACATTGTCTGGTAATGCATTCCATAGCATCGGGGCAGCAACTGAAAAGGCTCGTTGCCTTGTGCTGGAGAGATGGCAGGAGCGGACTGATGGTACCGTTAAGAGGTTTCGCTCCTCCGAGCGCAGTGATCTCAGGGGAACGTATAGGGTGAGGCGGTCCCTCAGGTACACCAGCAAAAGACCATGTAAGGCCTTAAAGGTCAAAACCAGCACCTTGAAGACAATTCGGTTCTCAATTGGAAGCCAGTGCAATTGCTGTAAGATGGGCGTAATGTGCTCTCTTGCCGGCGCTCCTGCCAGCAAGCGAGCTGCATAATTTTGCACCAGCTTGAGTTTCCGAATTGTCAACAAGGGAAGGCCTATGTAGAGGTCGTTACAGTAGTCTAACCTCAAGATGACCGTCGCTTGGATTACCGTGGCAAGGTCGTCCCTGGATAGGTAGGGGGCCAGTCGCCTAGCCTGTCGCAGGTGGAAGAATGACGTTTTGCTGACCACAGAGACCTGAGCCTCCATGGCCAGCAATGGGTCCAGCTGAACCCCCAGGCTTTTTATCAAAGATGACGGGCTTAACTGCTCGCCATCCAGGGTAGGCAACTGGCACTCATCCAACCCAGGGCGACCAGGCCACAGGATCTCCGTCTTCGATGGATTCACCTTCAGCCGGCTGGAACGCAGCCAACCAGTCATGGCTTCAAGGCATTGTTGGGAACAATCGGGTACGGAGTCTGGCCTGCCATCCATTCTCAGCACCAGCTGGGTGTCATCCGCATACTGATAACACTCCAGACCAAAGTCGCGCACCAGCTGGGCCAGCGGTCGCATATAGATGTTGAACAATAAAGGGGAGAGGATGGCTCCCTGGGGGACCCCACAAGTTAATGGGAGTCTCCCAGAGACCTCCCCCCCCCCTCTCCACACGTTGTCCCCGGTCTTGGGGGAAGGAGGTTACCCATTTGAAGTTGGTGCAGAGCTTTGGTTTGGAGTGCTACCAGTACGCCGATGATACCCAACTCCTCCTCCACCTGGAGCCTGGAACAACCACAATACCTGACAGCTTCTCCCTGTGCCTCGAAGCTGTGACGAGCTGGCTATGCACGAGCAGATTAAAGGTGAATCCAGCAAAAACCGAGATCATTTGGCCCGGTCGACCTCTAGAACTGACGAACAACCAGGAGGAAAGGACCAGTAATAAAGCACCGCAGAACAGACCACAGCCATAAAAAAAGCCTTCGAAATATTTGGTCTACACAATAGTATATTGTCAGATTATTGCATTTTTAATATCAATTCATGAGTCAGCACAAGATATATTTTCGCAGTTTGAGATGACCTGCAGTGTGACATGTTTGACACCAGATGGCGCTGTCTCAAGACTGCTAAATGGAACCTTGAGGAATGTCAGTTACAAAGTGACAGTTGGGATTTGTCAGTTGGGATTTAATATCTGTGAGGAAAGGATGTTTAGAAAGGTAGCTGTGATGGCTGTTGTTTTTCGATGTTTTGCCAGTTATTGTTAAATACAATTCAATACAAAGTTATATATTTACCTTGTGAATTGAATGAGAGTTTCATTATTCACTCGAACAGAGACTGGAGTTTTTGGGCCGATGGGGAATTAAACTTCTATATTTCTGTTGCCTATCCGCTGTGACATAAATACTCAACGCCGAAAATATATTCGATCAACACAAATCTAGGTCTACACATCAATACATTCAGTTAATATACTGTAACTGTATGGAGGTGTACACAGAGAGGAGGTCCGCACATGTACATCAATCGGTCAGCACAACATAATCGATATACTCACTGCGCCCCAGTGTTCAAATGAACAGTTCGGTCTGCACAAAGGAATGTAACTGGATGGAACCACCCGGGCGCGTCCCCAAGCGGTGTAAGTCCCGGCGTTCACGTGTGGTTAGTCACAGTTCAGACGTGAATGGGGAATTCCCTTGGTGGGGCTAAATGCCCCTGGTGCAACTAGGTATCGGTCCCGGGTTGTATCACAGTGGACAAAGTTCTTCGCGGCTCCTTGTAGCGTTTCGAAGGAGTCGTGGGGGCGGAGTTCCGCTGGGTCTTCCAAGCTTGGGCAGAAACACCGCGGTGCAGCCACGAAGAGGCTCCGTGCGGAAACAAACCTGACTGGTAAATTTGTAATCCTGTGCCCCGTTGGGCAAAGTGTGGACCGTGGTGCAGGGTCAAAAATTCATGAACACCATCACGAAGAGCTTCTAGGACAAAACCAACCCCTTAGGGGTCGGTGTCGTGCCGATGGCTTGGAGGGGGTTTTCTGGCGCCAGATGCGGCCGTTTTCGTGCCTTAAAGGCACTTCCTCAGGGCACTGAGCAGCGCAATCACAATATCAGTAACATCACAAAGGGTAGATCCATTGGCTGGCTACAATGGACGGTGAGCCTCTAGCTCTATCTGCTATTGTGAAGAGCCTTGGTGTCGTATTGGATTCCCAGCTGATGATGGAAGCTCAGATCTCCACCATTAGTAAGCAGGCTTTCTTCCATCTTTGCCAGGTGAGGCAGCTAGCACCTCATCTCTCGACAGAGGCTTTGGCAACGGTAATCCATGCCACAGTCACCTCGAGACTGGATTACTGTAACACATTGTATGTTGGCACCCCTTCATCGGCGATCCGGAAGATTCAGGTAGTCCAAAATGCAGCTGCCAGATTACTCATGCAGACACCCATGAGACACCACATAACTCCGACGTTACAACATCTCCACTGGCTCCCAATTGAACATCGGGCCTCCTATAAGACTCTGGTCCTGACTTTCAAAGTCATCCACGGTCAGGGCCCTAGATACCTCAGGGATCGCCTCTCATACGCTCATCATTTGAGATCACCAAGACCAGCCCAGGAGAGTCTTCTACATGTCCCGGGACCCAAGGAAGCACGCCTTGAATCCACAAGGCGTAGGGCCTTCTCAATCTCTGCCCCAACCCTGTGGAACTCTCTACCACCATATATAAGAGCCATGCCCGATTTACGGTCATTCACACCAGCTCTTAAAACCTGGCTCTTTGTTAAAGCTTTTAATCTGTAATCATTTAATATTTTGTACATGCTGTTTTTATCTGTTATGTAAGTTGCTTAGAGCAGTGTTTTTCAACCTTTTCTGAGCTGCGGCACATTTTTTACATTTACAAAATCCTGGGGCACACCACCAACCAAAATGACACGAAATGACACTCTAACACAGTAATACATATAGTCAATATGTATTTAAATGTATTTATACACTCAGTGTGAAACCTGGGCCTGTTTCGATGAACACAACATATATATGACTTCTTCTCACATACTTATACATGGCTATCATGTCTCTCTCAGCCTTCTCTTCTTCAGGCTAAACATGCCCAGCTCTTCAAGCCACTCCTCATAGGGCTTGTTCTCCAGACCCCTTGTGAAATTTCATCCTGAGTGAAACTTGCTTCCAGATAACTATGGATGTCATAAAGCTGCTATAAACAGTTCCTTGGGGGACTCTCGAAAAATCTAGTAAAATAGTAAAAAAATAAACATTTCCAAAGCGAAGAGGCTCAATTTATTTCTTGAAACCTGTGAATGCTTCAGCCGCCCAATGCTCCAAGTTTCGCTCAATGCCCAATTCACCAACGTGGAGCTCCCAGCATTCGGCGGAGCCCTTCCTTTGCCTCAGGGACGATCTTTGGGGAGGGAAAGAGGGAGAAAGAGCTGCTAGGAGGGGGAAGAGTGCCAATTTCTCACGGCACACCTGCTGATCGCTCACTGCACACTGGTTGGGAAACACTGGCTTAGAGCACTTTAGTGGGAAGCAACTCATGAAATAATAAATTTGATTGATTGATTGATTGAAGTCCACAGTCAGAATGAAACTATGGAAAAGATTCTGCCATGTTCACTCACCAACCTAGCCTCTTGAGATGGCACTCACTCACCAACCTAGCCTCTTGAGATGGCAAGATACAAGAGGTGGAATTCTGATCATCATAATATGGGAAGATTGACTTTTTTGTGATAACTTGAACCCAAAACTGTTACAGCTTTATATTGAGTTTCACTTTGCATTGAGCTTGAAAGCAAACTGTGAACCTAGGCAGTTAGACCCAAACCCAGAATACATAGTTTCTAAAGCACACACTTAACAACAACCTTGCAACTGTCTTTTGCTCTGGTGGTGGCTTCTAAATGAATGATGCAGGGCGCCAGGCACTGGGTTCCCCACAACTCCCATTGGATTCGCCAGAAATTGTGACCTCAATGTGATGAAGTCTTCTAAATGGCTTCTAAATAATTTTCAAATGGAGAACATTATACAATACTCTTAGGACTTCATCACATTGAGGTCACAATTTCTGGCGAATCCAATGGGAGTTGTGGGGAACCCAGTGCCTGGCGCCCTGCATCATTCACATTACCCCTCATTTCATCCCACAGGGGAAGTGTGACGGTGATTCTGGCCACAAAGGCCCATGCAAAGTACTCAAATGTGGATTAGGGCAGTGTTTCCCAACCAGTGTGCTGTGGCACACTAGTGTGCCGTGAGCGAACATCAGGTGTGCCGTGGGAAATTGGAACCTCCAATGCCCTTTCTTCCCTTTCCTGTCGAACACTTCTTCTTCACCACTCGGGCTCCCTTCTTCCCAGCCTCGCTCTGCTCGCTTTGCCTCGCTTTGCTCTGGGGCGGGTCTGCGCAATAGCGCCTGCACAGCTCAAGTCTTCCTCCCTCCCTCCTCCCCTCCTGAACATGCTCACGCTGCCCCCTCGGATCAAAATGGCGGCAGAAGCGGCAGTGTAGAAGAAAAAGTAAGTGTTCGGCAGGAGGGGGAAGAAAGGGCGTGAAGGGGAAGGGGGAGGAAGAGGTCTCTGTCGAAAGCTGGCATGGGCAAACTTGGACCTTCCAGGTGTTTTGGACTCCAACTCCCACCATTCCTAGCAGCCTCAGGCCCTTTTCCTTCCCCCTCAGCCATTTAAGCAGGAAAGGGCCTCAGGCTGTTAGGAATGGTGGGAATTGAAGTCCAAAGCACCCAGAGGGCTGAAGTTTTCCCATGCCTGTTTCAGGGACCTTAAAGTGGTGAGCCTCCTTCCAACATTGTGATTCTGGATAGAAAACAAACAACAACATAACATTGTTTGAGTCCACAGTGCTCTCTGGGTGTAGGTGAACTACAACTTCCAAACTCAAGGTCAATTCCCAAGCAAACCCTTTCAGTACTTTCTGTTGCTAATGAGAGTTCAATATGCCAAGTTTGGTTCAATTCCATTGTTGCAAGAGTTCGAATGCTCTTTGATTGTGTGTTAACTATAAATCCCAGAAACTGTAACTCCCAAATGTCAAGGTCTATTTCCCCAAACTCTATCTGTGTTCACATTTGGGCATATTGAGTATTCATGCCAAGTTTGGTCCTGATCCAACATTGTTTGAGTCCACAGTGCTTTCTGGATATAGGTGAACTACAACTCCAAAACTCAAGGTCAATGCCCACCAAACTCTTATAGTATTTTCTCTTGGTTATGGCAATTCTGTGTGGGAAGTTTGTGTCTTTCTGCCATTCCTGCCAGGATATCTATGTTGTGTTCATCGAAACAGGCCCAGGTTTCACACTGAGTGCATAAATACATTTAAAAACGTATTAACTATATGTATGACTGTGTTAGAGTGTCATTTTGTGTCATTTTGGTTGGTGGTGTGCCCCAGGATTTTGTAAATGTAAAAAATGTGCCGTGGCTCAAAAAAGGTTGAAAAACACTGGATTAGGGTATGCTTTTTTTCCCAAATGGTACTGAAACATTGTTTTATTTTTAATTAAAGCACTCTTGTGGGTGTTCTTTGATGCATCCAAAAGGAGCAGTCTTTTCATCATTCAAATATGTGGCAGGAGACAGGGAGTGAAGACTAAATCCGAATTTGAAAACATAGATGGCAAAGTTATACAGCTTGCAAAGCAAAGGCTGCCAGGAAAAGATAGCAAGGAAGAAAAAACAAATGAATTTTCAGGATGCAAAATCATTCCCAAGTAAAGGAGGAATGCCAGGTAAGACATGACTCGTCCGTGTTTGGAGTTGCATTTCAAGCAATTTTCTCCAGAGATTTACCAGGCCTACACACAAACAAACCTCTTCCTCTCCTGCAGACCTCAGTGTTCTCCTAACAAAAATAACATTGCTTTGATAGGATTTCAACGATCAGACAATATGTGTATAGGAAAATCCTTTTTTTCCCCAAAGGCGTGGATCTAAAAACAATTCTTAGAGTTGGCATCAATTAGGCTTATAAACAATTCGTGTACTTGTTGAATGAAAAGAAGAAACAACCAAGGTCTTTGGGACCAAATGGTTCCACTTGTGATACCCATAGTTAGAAAATAAAAACACTCTTAGTACCAAAACACATGTGATGAAACTTTGTTTTCAGATTTTAAATGAAGGTTGCTTGTTGGGATCCTCTTGTATGGTTGGTTAGTTTAAAATCACTGGAAGAAGGACAGAAATTAAACTGGGATATCCAGGGCCGGACCTAGGTAATTTTAAATGGTAAGCGAACAGTATTTTGGCGCCCCCAACCAATCACTGATATATATATATATATATATATATATATATATATATATATATATACAAGCTGTACCCGGCACGCGTTGCAGTGCCTTATTTTGGAGATGTGAGGAAGTCTGAGTATGTAAGGGTTGGAGTTGCTGTTTGTTGGAGTCCTGTGGAGTTGTTGTTGTGTACTGTTGCTGGCGTTCTGCATAGCTTGTGGATATACAATGTTTTTTGTCTTTCCGTCTGCTGTGTTGATGTAGAGGTTGATGCGTGTGTGGGTGGGGTACTTTGGGAGTGAGTGGAGGTACTTGAAATCCCATTATCCATGGTGTGTCCTCCTCTAATCTGCAGTCGGATGGAGTGTGGGTCATGGGGGGCATTGTTTGCCAAGTTTGGTCTTTATCGGTCTTGGTTCTGGGACACAGTGGTCTGTGGGGAATGATGGGTTTTGAAGTACTACAAATCCCATTATCCATGGAAGTACTTCAAGTCCCATAATCCATGGTCCACCCTCCTCCAAACTGTAGTAGAATGTAGCGTGGGTCATAGGGTCTCTGTGTGGCAAGGTAGGTTACTGTAAATTCAGGCCATACACAATGTCCCATGAGCTGAGGCCTAGTCAGGAACAGCAAGTTAATGAAGCCTTACTGTCAATTCAGGACATACACAATGTCCAGTGAGCTGAGGCGAAGTCGGGAGAATCAAGTTAATGAAGCCTTACTGTCAATTCAGAGCTTAAACAGCATTCCATTAAGTGAGGCCTAGTCAGGGAAATTAAGTTAATGAAACCTTACTGTCAATTTTGGGTGTGGTCTGTGATTTGTAGGGGTGTAAATTTTCTGTGGGAAGTGATTTGGGTGTTTGTGTTTGTGCCTCAGCCCTTTGCCTTATCTTCCTCTGACAGTTTATTATGGGTCGGAATGTTCATGTTGGCTGGCCAGTGCAGGAGTTATGCAAATCCGCCCTTATTGGCAGCCAATCATGTTCTCAGAATGTAGAGGCTGGGAGAGTCGTTGGCAGCCCGGAAGATGCTGGGAAATGTAGTTTTTACTCTTTGTTTTGGTGGCCTTTTAGGTTTTGGGGGTGGGGGAAGTTTCTTTGCTACAAACGTACCTTGTCTGAGGCCTATTTCTGTTGGCAAGTTTAGTGTCTCTGCGTTGGCAAGTTTAGTGTCTCTTATATTCCGCCCCTCCCGGCCGGCTCGGGGCGGTTCATACACATGTTAAAATGCACTGTAAAACAGTGGTACATTACAAAACAACAAGAATAAAAGTTGCAAATGGTGCAACAGCAATGATAGCAAACAATTACAATCTCCAGGGGCATCAATCGAAGGCAATTCTGAACAATACAATCTTGCAGGCCCTCCGGAATGAGGTAAGCTCCGCCATAGCCCGGACATCATCTGGTAATACATTCCAGAGCATCGGGGCAGCAACTGAAAAGGCTCATTGCCTTGTGCTGGAGTGGTGGCAGGAGCGGACAGATGGTACCGTCAACAGGTTGCGCTCTTCCGAGTGCAGTGATCTCAGGGGAATGTATGGGGTGAGGCGGTCCCTCAGGTACACCGGCCCCAGACCATGTAAGGCCTTGAAGGTCAGAACCAACACCTTGAAGACAATTCGGTACTCGATTGGAAGCCAGTGCAATTGCCGCAGAATGGGCGTGATGTGCTTTCTTGCCGGCGCTACCACCAGCAAGCGAGCCGCAGCATTTTGCACCAGCTTGAGTTTCCGAATGGTCGATAAGGGAAGGCCTATGTAGAGGCCGTTACAGTAGTCTAACCTCGAGATGACCGTCGCTTGGATTACCGTGGCAAGGTCGTCCCTGGGCAGGTAGGGGGCCAGTCGCCTAGCCTGTCGCAGGTGGAAAAATGACGATTTGCTGACCGCAGAGACCTGGGCCTCCATGGCCAGCAAAGGGTCCAATTGAACCCCAGGCTTTTAATCAAAGATGACGGGCTCAGCTGCTCGCCATCCAGGGTAGGCAACCGGCACTCATCCAGCCCAGGGCAGCCAGGCCACAAGATCTCCGTCTTCGATGGATTCACCTTTGTGAATTTGTGAACGATGGATTTGTGTTTCCGCCTTGTGTGGTTTCTTTGTTTTGGAGCCAGGAAACACGACATGGAGGATTTTATATATATAGATGTATATATGCAGCCCCAGACTAGAGTGGAAAAGAAGAGGGAAAAGGGGAAAGGAAGACTGAGCAGCTCATTTTGATCCAAAGCTCAACTAATTTGTCCTTCTCGGGTAAAGCAAAACCAGTTGTCCATGTCTGCTCCCCTCCCTCCATTTCCCATTTCTTACCAAACTATTTCAAATGAGCTCCATGTAGTGAAGCAGTCATTTTCAGAGCCATTCGGTATGTAATTGTTGAGGAGATAACTGTAATAACTGTCCAAGCAAATTTATGGCCATACACTGTGCAGCTCCAAATGGCTCATAGTTACTTTAGCCGTGTTCTCTCGGATTGTTTTCTTCATCAGACTGTAGCACAATGCGAGAAAGGGGGAAAGCTTACCAGCCTGATGTGTGGCACATGCTGTGCCATGCTCTCCTAGAGCTGACTACTAGGCATGGTTTCGAACCCAAAAATGGCGATTCTAAAATCAAATGGGGGGATTTTTTATTAGTAAAAGAAAGACTTACAAAAAATTTCCCAAAAATTTCTAAAATGTAACTTAATTACTAACGAAATTCGTTAGTAGTTCGTATGCCAGCGCATGCGCATTCCAGATGGTTTTGGCCTACAACTCCCAGAAATCCTAACAGCTGGTAAATTGGCTGGGATTTCTGGGAGTTGTAGGCCAAAACTTGAATAAATCACACTGAATTCTAGATGGGACTCTCCAAATAGGAAGGAGGGAGCAAGGGAGGGAGGGAGGGGGGGTATTCTATTCTTGGAAGCAGCAAAAGAAAGGAGGAGGAGCCCCTCGCTCCTCACTGCCTCTCACCCCGATCCCGAGGAGTGAGGGCCCAAGTTTGCCCAGGCTGGTCATATACCTACATTCCATGCACATGCAATAATACAGCAGTAATAACAATGGGTATAAGAAGAGGTAAAATTCAAACCGAAGTATTCTGACTGGTCCCTCCTCATGCGGTGCAAACGGGCTCTTCTCTGTGAGCCCGGGAAAAGCCAGCGTTTTCTGCTTGGGTGCACACACATACATATTCTTTGGGAGGGATTTGCTGCAGAATCTTCTCTATGAGCCCGGGATTCTGCAGCAAATCCCCCCCCCAAGAATATGTATGTGTGTGCTCCCAAGCAGAAACCGCTGGCTTTCCCCGGGCTAATTGCCCGGCCAAATACGATAAGAGCCCGTTTGCACCGCATGAGGAGAGACCAGTCAGAATACTTCAGTTTGAATTTTACCTCTTGTTATTGTTATTACTGCTGTATTATTGCATGTGCATGGAATGTAGGTATGACCAGTTGGATTACTTATAATATTAGGCACTTACAGTAGCATTCATTCTATTATACATTAGGTTGGTTTCTCACCCCAATACTCTTTGATGCTTTAGATCCTGGCAGGGCAGGAGAGGCAGGAAGCCTGGAAAAAAAATGTAAACAGAGAGGATTACTCAGAAGTAAAATCCACAAGGAGGGCCCTTCATCCAAAGTGCCCTCCTTTGCAGATTTACTTCTGAGTAATCCTCTCTGTTTACATTTTTCGAGCTTCAACCCGAAAGAAGGAGCAAGTTTAGGGCTTGCCTTGCCATAATACTTATTGGCAAGGGAGGCGGGAGGGTGGTGAGAGAGAAGGAGGGTGCCCCCTTACGACCTAATAACGACACTTAAGAAAATCCTGGCCCCGAAGTTCGAAAAAGAAAGTTCACTTCCTGGTTGGCGTTCCAGGTGCGGAAATACTCGAAAGTAGCATTTCTTACGAATTTCTTACGAAACGAATCATTTTCATAACTTTTTTCTCATGCCTACTGACTACTTATTTATTTTGCAGCCTTTCCTGTGACTCTACGGAACAAGTTTAATAAACCAATGCTGAGTTCCTTTTGCCTTCCAACCCCCGAAATAATGAGACCAGACAACAATAATTTTGGATTCAAATTTTGGGTAACTTTTATTAAAGGTTACCTATTTAACTTTTCAACTCAACTAAACTTAGGTGTCAATGGAACTTGGTGTGGCGACGCCGTGGTAGCGTCCTTAATGGTCTACCCCTCGGCTATTCAGGGCGACACACCTGAATCTCCTGATAAAGCAAACTGGGCAACCTCTAAGGGAAACGCTGGAGAAGACTCTCTCAAATTCAGGCCCGGATTATGCTCTTCGGCCGCCCGAGGCCAAGGCGCTCCGCACCGCCACCCCAGGGCGCGGAAAGCCATGCCCCCCATGGCACGAAAGCCATGCCCCCGGGATGCTGCTGCGCATCTGCGGCAGCAGCCCCGGCCATGCGGCTTCCGTGGCCTCCTCGCGCCCTCCTTCAGTTCGCGGGAGGAGGAGGAGGCGGCCGGTGCTGTGCGGCTTCTGTCGCCTCCTCCTCCCGCCGCAACCGGAAGGAGGGCCCGAAGAGGTGGACGAAAGCCGCGCAGCACCGAAACCGCTGCCCTCCAAAACCTGCCGTCGGAGGCCATGGCCTAGTCTGGCCTTATGGGTAATCCGGGCCTGCTCAAATTATTGAGACCGGACTCTCCATTTTCTAGGCCGTATGATTTCTCCTTAGCCTTTAACTGCCATCTAAGTGAGTGAATTGTGTAATCGCCCACACCCTTTAAGGCAGCGATTCTCAACCTGGGGGTCGGAAGGGATGTCAGAGGGTGACCAAAGACCATCAGAAAACACAGTATTTTCTGTTGGTTGCGGGGAGTTCTGTGTGCCAAGTTTGGTACAATTCCATCATTGGTGGAGTTCAGGATGCTCTTTGATTACAGGTGAACTATAAATCCCAGAAACTACAACTCCCAGATGTCAAGGTCTATTTTCCCCAAACTCCACCAGTGTTCACATTTGGGCATACTGAATATTTGTGCCAAGTTTGGTCCCGATCCAACATTGTTTGAGTCTACAGCGCTCTCTGGATGTAGGTGAACTACAACTCCGAATCTAAAGGCCTACCAAACCTTTCCTGTATTTTCTGCTGGTCATGGGAGTTCTGTGTGCCAAGTTTGGTTCAATTCCATCATTGGTGGAGTTCAGAATGCTCTTTGATTGTAGGTGAACTATAAATCCCAGCAACTTAATATTCTCTTCCAACAGACTATTTCATCCCTTCTCTCTCCCAATTTTCTCTTGGGACGTATTGTTTACATTTCTAAGCTACTAAGTATGTTCAGTTCTAATTAGCTGCAAAAATTACAAGTTTATTTGAACCTTAAAAACATTTTTAATATATATATATATATATATATATATATATATATATATATATATCCAAACATGTTTATTCTCTGAGAAAACAGATATCTCCCTCTTGTTCTTAATTCTCTATTACAATGTTGCTGAGATTGCTGTTAGAATGGGAGATAACCGTAAAAGGGAAATGCTCATGCTTCTGCAACCATGTGCAACTGTGCACTGAAGAAAATATATTAAAGAATCATTTTCAACATTACAATGGCGATGAGGAACAGGAAGCATGAGGTGCTTGCTCTTCCTGTTCCTTTTGTATCATTGCAACATTAAAAACCACTCTCCGTCACAATTAATTTTTGTTGGATTGTGTCCATGTCTTTTGATTCAGTTATGGGGACACACTTATGTTTGGTCTAACACAGTGTTTCCCAACCTTTTTTGAGCCGCGGCACACTTTTTACATTGGCAAATTCCTGGGGCACACCAGCAACCAAAATGACACAAAATGACACTCTAACACAGTAATACATAGAGTTAATGTGTTTTTAAATGTATTTATACACTCAGTGTGAAACCTGAGCCTGTTTCGATGAACACAACATAGATCTCCTGGCAGGAATGGCAGAAAGACACAAACTTCCCACACAGAACTCCCATAACCAAGAGAAAATGCTATAAGAGTTTGGTGGGCATTCACCTTGAGTTTTGGAGTTGTAGTTCACCTATGTCCAGAGAGCACTGTGGACTGAAACAATGTTGGATCAGGACCAAACTTGGCATGAATACTCAATATGCCCAAATATAAACGTAGATGGAGTTCAGGGGATATAGACCTTGACATTTGGGAGTTGTAGTTGCTGGGATTTATAGTTCCCCTACAATCAAAGAGCATTCTGAACCCCACCAATAATAGAACTGGGCCAAACTTCCCACACAGAACCCCCAGGAGGCAAGAGGAGGTCTCTACTTGGGGAAAGGGAGGCAGGCCTTCCCAATGCATGGAGAGGAGAGACCAAGTAGACAACGGGTGGGGAGGGGTGTTTTTTTAATTTTGTGCCTTTATCAAGGTAGGGTTCTTAAGGTTTTTATACTTCAACACACTAGACTCTCCCCCCCCCCTTGAGGTTCCAATTTCCCCTGGCACACCTGATGATCGCTCACGGCACACTAGTGTGCCCCGGCACACTGGTTGGGAAACACTGGTCTAACAGATATGCAATAAAACTCTTTGGATTGTTGTTGTTGTTGTTGTTTTAAAAAAAAGAGGTAATGATTTCCCATTTCTGTGGCTACACTGGAACCTTAAATTGCCAACTTCTTATTTATTTATTTATTTATGTTTCAAACTTTTATACCACCACTCCCCGAAGTCTCGGAGCGGTTTACATAGTTTGTACGTAATAGAAAAACAGCAAGTTAGAGTAAAAAGATGATTACATAGACAGAGGAAGGGAGAGTACAGAGGGAATACAACATTTTAAAGAATTGGTCACAAAACGTGGGTCTAGAGCAGGGGTGCTCACACTTTTTCAGCATGGGAGCTACTGATTAAAAAACCAAGTCCCAAAGATCACCTACCCAGAAATGTAAAACGTATAACTATTTTCTTATTTATTTATTTATATTTATTATTCATTTTTATATACCGCTCCTTCCAGCAGGCTCGGGGCAGTTTACATAAAATGAAGTTATAAAACATCAACATTTCAATTTAATGACAACAATATAAAACAGAGCATAAAAATACATCCAACCACCCCATTTCTCCCACACTGCCATATTACCACACATATTATCAGCCAGAAAGTAAGAAGAGGCTTTTGAACTGCAAGGCCATTTAATACTCAGCAAGGTAAACAAAGGGGCATGCAAAAATACATCCAACCACCCCATGTCTCCCACACTGCCATATTACCACACATATTATCAGCCAGAAAGTAAGAAGAGAGGCTGTTGAACTGCAAGGCCATTTAATACTCAGCAAGGTAAACAAAGGGACATGCATAAATACATCCAACCACCCCATGTCTCCCACACTGCCATTTTACCACACATCGTAACAGCCAGAAAGTAACAAGAGAGGCTTTTGAACTGCAAGGCCATTTAATACTCAGCAAAGGTAAACAAAGGGGCATGCAAAAATACATCCAACCACCCCATGTCTCCCACACTGCCATATTACCACACATCTTATCAGCCAGAAAGTAAGAGAGGCTTTTGAACTGCAAGGCCATTTAATACTCAGCAAGGTAAACAAAGGGACATGCATAAATACATCCAACCACCCCATGTCTCCCACACTGCCATATTACCACACACATTATCAGCCAGAAAGTAAGAAGAGAGGCTTTTGAACTGCAAGGCCATTTAATACTCAGCAAGGTAAACAAGGGGCATGCAAAAAAACATCCAACCACCCGTTTCTCCCACATTTCCATATTCCCCAACATATATTTCTCAAGGAACAAAGCAGGCAGAGAGGCTTTGTAGCTAAAGGCCATTTTAAACATTAAAAATAAACAAAGAGAAACACAGAAACATCAAGCACCCACCCCAAAGTAAAAAGACCGACCTTTGAGATGCGGTAAGGAAATGACCCCAAAGCGTCCTCCTCCGTCGTTGCTCCTATTTCCACGCCGCCAGCATGCGTGCCGCCTCCAAGAGCTCACGAGAAGTCAGAGAGGCAGAATGGGCGCTTCTGTGCATGCATCTTGTGCGGGCCAGCCATGCATCGCGTCATCAGGCCCGCCCCTTTGGTCTCCTACGACTCTGAGTGGCTGCAGAAGGACGGAGGGAGGGAGGAGGAATCCAAAAGGGGGGGCCCATTCTGCCTCTTGGACTCTGGAGCTTTTGGAGGCGGCGCGCGAGCAGGGAGCGGGGAGGAGCAACGACGGAGGACTTCTTTGCAGCGTGCAGGGGCACATGAAGAGGACCAACAGCAAAAAAAAAAACCCTGGTCAGGGGCCTGAAGATCACCAGGATGAGGCCCGAAAATCACCCTGGTGATCCCGATCACCATTCTGAGCACCCCTGGTCTAGAGTAAAGCTCAGGTCCCGCGCAGGATGACGTGCTACCAAAGGGGGGCGCCTGGCAGTAATATCTGCCGCACAGTCAAAAGAAGGGAGCTGTGGCGCCCCCAGAAAGTCACGGAGAGTCTCTAAACCAGGGGGAGGGGAGCCAACTCTACTCTCTGAGCCCAGTGACTTAGAAGTGAGTCCCTTATTTATTTATTTATTCATTTACTTTGCTTCTAGACCGCCTCTCTCAGCCCGAAGGCGACTGGATGCGGTGTACAAATAGCAGGAACTGCTCAAGACAAACAAATCGACAATTAACAATACAATTTCAACATATACCATTTAACATTTAACGTTAAAAACACAATATCAACGTCTCATTATTAAGTCGATTTCCAATTGCATCGTCGTTGTAATGATGTTGATTATTTGTGTGTAAATGTTGTGTGACATGTGTTAAAATGTATGTTGTTTTGAATGTTCTATGGTTTGTTTCTGTGGGTGAAACAGAAGGGAGGCATGGCAGAAGCTTAGAAGAGCTGTCGCCATGGCAACCAGGGCTAGAGGCTAGTAGAATGTTCAGGTTTGAATTCTACAGTTGGAAAAGAGCGGGAAGCCAACTGCCAAATGAGAGGGGAGGAGTTATGTTCTAGTTTAGAGTGTCTAAGGACTGAAGAGAACGGTCCAGTGTTAGTGTGTGTCTTAAGGTCTGCTAGTGAGCAGTCCAATTAAAGGGTATAGAGACCCTAGTTAAAGTTGCAGGGGTTTATAGAGGTTTAGTGGAAACCCTATAATAGGTCCCCATTGTGTTATGTAACAGAAAAAGTTGTGCCTCTAAGGAAGTTTGAAACAAACCAAGATTGTACCCATTTGTGTCAAAATAAATTGTTTGCATCTTAAAAGGAAAAACACCTCTCCTGATTCTTTTATTGGTGGTGGCCCTCAAAGTCAGTGGTCAGCCGGATAAATGGTGGCAGCGTGGTCAAGTGGTCACTGAGAAGTTTTAAAACTCCAGTCAGTTAAATGGTGAAGGGTGAGACAGTACCCTGCCAATAAGCGTGAAGTTGCTGAGGTAACCCGAGGTTTCCCTTGGATTGGAGGTCAGCAGTGTGGACATAGAAAGATTGTCAGTCTGAGGCCGGTCAAGAAGTGGAGTGGTCACATATTGGCGGCAGCGGTGGGATCTTTAAAGAGGGTCCACCCTGTCCAGGTGCGGTGAACGTAGCTTCACCGCATATTAGTGACAGAGCGGTGGGATCGTGTAAGAAAACTGATCCAGTGCGAAAGCAAGGCTACCAGAGGAATTTGTTTAATTTCTCAGTTTACTGACCAAAGTCGTGTGGTAGTAGGAACTTTAATAGTTTAGTTTAAAGTTCTGAGGTAAAAGTTCGGCAAAATGACCACCAGGAGACAAACAA
>JARBWK010000565.1:0-28511 GCA_030556195.1 Anolis apletophallus
ATTTATGTGGGAAGAGGTCTCTCGTTCTATCTTTTGGTGTCACCTTCTGTTTATTCGCACTGGTTCTTATGTTTATCTTTATGAACAAATTGCTGAAGAATTGCATTCAGTATTCTGATCCAGTTTTATATCAAATTTTTGTGTCCTTCTTGTCTGTCATTAAACTGAAAACTTTAACTGTTGTCCCATGAGGTTTTTCACGGTTGTTTCCCCTTTTCCTCTTGCTTGATTTTCTTGACTTTTATGGTGTTCAAGGAGTGTTGGTTTTTATTTGCTTTTGTATCACAATCCTTCCGGTTTCTTATCCATTAGTACTAGCGCTTTGTCCCTATGTGGTCAACATTACATCTCAACCATAGCACAGCCTTAGTTAGCGATCTATGGCGCGAGCTGCAGGCCTGGATTACCCATAAGGCCACCCTAGGCCATGGCCTAGGGTGGCAGCCATGAGGACGGGTGATACACAAGCAATCAATTTACCACACTGGTACTGGGATACACAAGTATAGACTTCACAAGAACAAAGATAACAAAAATAACATCTGTATTGAATAACACAGCACAAGGTACAAACTGTAAGGCGGCAGTAACAATAATGCCCCCTGGCGCTCGCAATAACAATGAGGGGAGGTGAAAATACCAGTCAATGGAGCGAGTGGGTCACCGGGCGGTGCCAGGAGCTGAGGTAGACGGCTCAATGGGGGAAACACAGTGCGCAAGGGATGAGGATCACGGCAATGAGGTAAGCGGTGGAGTATTCCCGGGGCGTCCAAGCCGGCAACAATAAGAGTGCAGATGCCTGTAATCCTGCTCCCGAGGGCTGTTTGCCCGAGTAACGCAACAATGCCGCAATTCTCCGACTAGTAACCCCAGTCGCAGAAAGGGGTTCCGCTTGGGAGACTCACAACAAACAGTGGTCCCAAAGTGCCAGAGAGCGCCTGGCACGCCCGCAATTGCTTCAGCTGCAGGGGGGCCCGTCCGTTTTGCCGATAAACGGCTTTATCAAGCGGCCAGGTGCTATATGTACAGGCGTTTCATGGAAAATATATAATCTGTAACAACATATATATATCAATAATGGTTTACAAAAATGCAGTAAAGTACAGAACAAGGAGAACACTATCCACAAAGTAAAAGCATACCGTGCGATATCATGGCCCCCATCATAGGTAATTCCATGGACCCGAGGGTAAATGGCAGCACAGCATAGAAGGCTTAAGTAATTACAAGGGGAAGGCGGATCACAATTAACATCAAATTAGTAACGAGTTAAGACTGAGAGAATCGTTTACCAATTTGATATTCTGTTTTGAGTGAACCCAATTAGTCTGCTTTCAGCCCTAGTAATCAAATTGTTGTGATTGTTGCCATGGGGATGCTGCTCCACTTTCCAACACTGTGAACTTAAAGGAGCTGGGATGATGTCACTTCAGGAAATGTTTGTACAGTATAGGAATTGTCAGCCCTGGCCTTAATTCTAGACCGGTGTTCGGCCAATCTTAATTTTAAGACTCTAGAAGTCTGGCCAAGGTACACTTTACCACACGGATCGCACACTAGTGCATACACGCAGTTTTCAGTGGTGCAGGTGGAATGGACCCTTATTTCATAGGGTTTTGATCTGCCTGGGATGATTTCTGGCCCTATAGACCTGTGGCAACAAATACAATGGCCACAATTGCACCCCGGGCTCAATATGTCTGGGAGGGACGAGGCGGAGGTGAGTGCACCAGCTCCATCTTTGAGACTGCGGGTGCGTTTGTTAGCTACCACCGGGAACTTTTTTAAAGGGCTCCATGTCAGGAAATGCCCATATTCCAATGTTGTTTAACTATGCCCACAATATGTTTGGTGTGGGGGGTGAGGGTGACAGGCCAGATGATCCTGTCACTGTTGACCTTCTTTTTGGGTATTAATAATGGGGCCCTGGGTTGGGAAGCTGCTCTACGCTCTGCCCTATGTATTATGTGGGCCGGGTAACCCCTGGTGAGAAATCGAGGTGAGTCTCTTGGCAGAGGCAACATAGTCCTCTGGTAGTCGAATTACTGATGCGTAGAAATTGGCTGCAGGAGCACTGTTTTTAAGGGGAAAGAGTGGTAACTGCTGTAATGCAGTATGGAGTTCTTGCTAGTGGGTTTGATGAAATTGCGCACCCCAAGGCTGTGAGTGCGTTTGTAGACCGTGGTATCTAAGAATTGGACCTCTGTATTACTGGAGCTGAATGTGAATTGAATGTGGGTGTCCCATGTGTTAAGCCACTGATGAAACTCTTGTAGTGGGGTGTCTTGGCGCAAGAGGAGGAAGCAGTCGTCTATGTATCTAACGTAGTACTTAATATAATGAAAGAAAGGTTCATCGGGCTGCATGAAGCGCTTCTCCAGGGATGCAACATACAAGTTGGCCACTGAGGGCGCGCAACTTTGTCCCATGGAGACCCCATTGACTTGAATGAAAAATTTCCCACCGTACTGAAAATAATTATAATCAAAAATGCAGTCAATGAGAATTTTTTGCACAAATGGTTGCAAAAAACTGTCTATGTAAATGGCCAGAGGTTCGAGAAGACTGCCTGAGGCCGAAAGAATGGGCCTACCTTTTAGGGTTCAGCTCACTGCAGCATCCATGTCAGAGTATATTAGGAATGGATTGATCCCAAGAGGTCTAAGGGTGCAAACCCCACCGGGGACCTATTTGGATGACCCCGAGTTCCTCAATGGTTGGTAGGCTATCGCTAACAAATGTACGCAGATGATGTTCAACTCTGTCACTCCTTTTCACCTGCTACTAAGGAGGCTGTTAAAGTCCTGAATGGTGCTTGGCCGCTGTGACGGTCTGGGTGAGGGCAAACAAATTGAAATTGATTCCAGACAAGATGGAGGTACTCCTGCTCAGTCAAAAGGTTGAGCAGGGCATAGGCATACAGCCCGTGCTGGATGGGGATACACTCCCCCTGAAGGCGCAGGTTCGCAGTTTGGGTGTGATCCTGGACTCATCGCTGAGCCCGGAACCCCAGGTGTTTTGCAGTGACTGGGAGAACATTTGCACAATTAAAACTTGTGTGCCAACTGCACCCATACCTTGGGAAGTCTGACTTGGCCACGGTAGCCCACACTCTGGTTACATCCCGTATAGATTACTGCAATACTCTCTAAGTGGGGTTGCCTTTGAAGACTGTTCAGAAGCTCAAAATGGTTCAAAGGGCAGCAGCCAGATTGTTAACAGGAGCGACGCTCAGGGAGCATACAACTGCACTATTGTGGCAGCTCCACTGGCTGCCAGTCTGCTATTGAGCACAATTCAAAGTGCTGGCCTTGGCCTATAAAGTGCTAAACAGTTCTGGCCCTGCATATCTGTCTGAACGTATCTCTCCTTACCAACCATCTAGAAACTTGATCTTCTGGGGAGGCCCTGCTCTCGGTCCTGCCATCCTCACAGGTGCGGCTGGCGGGGATGAGAGACAGGGCCTTCTCAGTGGTGCCCCCCCCGGCTATGGAATGCCTTCTCCAGGGACATTAGATTGGCCCCCACCCTCTTAACATTTCGTAAGAAAGTAAAAACCTGGTTATTTGAGCAGGCGTTTCCAAATGCAGTGTAGTTTGACCTCTGATCTTGGAATGGATGGATAATGCGACTGGACAATGAACTGGTAACAAAGTGCGGAGGAGTTATGGGTTTATTATGTTTTTACTGATTTTAGCTATGTAATGTTTATCTGTTTTTATATTGTTATGGGTACTGAATAGTGCCGTTTGTAAACCGCCATGAGTCACCCTCGGGCTGAGAATCGCTGTATAAAAATGAAGTAAGAAAAAAATAAATAAAGAGTTCTTAAAGAAATTAGGCCGGCCCAATTTTGCTCCTTTTAAGAAATATACTGTCCTTGCTAGTGGATGCAAATGCTTATAAAAGTATTGAAAGGTTCATTCTACCTCATGATCTGAGGTAATCAGGAGCTGAGTATACATGAATAGCACAAATCATAGTCCCCATAAAACACAGTGTCAGCCTCCCTCTATTTCATACAATACCAAACTATGTAGCAGGAACTCACGTAGACTCGGCAGAGACCAAGCCCCGCCACAGGAATACACGGCAGGCAAGAGTAACTAGAAACCGGAACAAGGCACACGATATCAGGAACACAGGAATGCCAGAGACAAGAACCAGACATCAACTCTTTGACCGCCGCAAATACAGCCCCAAAAACGCATTTCTTATATAGCACTTAAACATCACTGTCGTCTGAAGACCCTCCTTGATCATGAGCACCAGCTGCTTCATCTCCTACAGCTGTTGTGCTCTGTGGCAGTTGGGGGCTGCAGCCGAGGGGGAAGGTTGCAGGGCTCTTGAGCTCCCGAGCTCTGTTTGTTTTAGTCTGTTTTAGCCTGTTTTTAACTTGCTTTGTTTTGTCTGTTCAGTTTAATTTATTTTAATTGTTTTAGTTGGTAGAGCCAGATACCAAGCTTGGCTCTTTTCCCAGTTTTTGGAAGTTTTTGAAAGTTTAAAGTACTCTTGCTGGAGCAACCGCTCATTACTGCTTATCGCAGCTAGAAGATTAAGAGTACTACTAAAGCTCCCTGATAACAAGCTATTTTGGATACCGGGGAAGCAGAGAGAGGAACAAACCAGAACGAAAGAACGAAGGAAACAAACATATACTTCCCTAAAGCAACAATCCGGTGTTTGTTTATCAACAGCATTTTTATAGCATCGGCTTTCTGCTCCCTCTTCCAACATGACCAGGAAAAAGAAGCGTCCCAGCACCAGCCCAGGGAATACAGATGCCCGCAGACCTCCCAAACAACAAAAAAATAATTAATTTTATTACCTCTGAGGAAAATGTAACTGTGAGTATGACCAAAGACCCAGAAAATTGTAAAGACAAAGATTTAATTGAATGGGACTTGCAGGCTGATTTAGAAACCCAGCTGTTGGTGATTCCTCCGCAGCAATTGAGAACTAATCTGCCTCCTCTCTCTGAGCCCTCTGCTCATGTGAATCCCTTAGTTACACAGCCTTCTGAGGTTACTCCCGAGGAGAATAGCTTAATAGCTAAGCACTGCCTGATCTCTGCTCAGATGGTCCTTGCAACATTTGTCCGGATGGAATCTATACAAACAGAGGTTATGGCATTAAAGAGCCAAGTTGAGGCCTTGTCAAAAAAGCTGTCGACCACTACTAATCCACCTCCTAAGACATGGAACTCTAATCAGGTTAAAAAGAAGGAGGTCACCTCAAATTGCTCTTATTGTCAGAAGTGGGGAGAAAGTCAGAAGAAACAGTCTCTTTACTTACAAAGGAATAGGGTCTGTCTCTTCATTTCAATGAACAGGATGAATATTGGCAGATGGGACTCAAAAAGATCTATTATACATTCATTAAACTTACTCTTACGGCGCAGCCCCCATTTAATCGACTTGACAGCAGTTACCTGGCTACCGATGCTTCAATCACATAGAGGAATGAAGAGAGTGGTCTTGACCTTTAATTCCTCCAATCTGGTGAACGAACTTTTTGAACTGAAGGATCTCTTGGCCTACTATGACATTTCTCCAAAGAGAGTTTTCAGAGATCCCTCAACCCCTCAGCTCTGTCCTGCAAGCTGCCACAGTACCCTCTTTCAAGGCCACCTAGGCGACTCATGTGACAAAAAGCAGCCGAACGTCCTCACAGAGAACATGGCCTTGAAGAGCTCAGCTCCTAATCTTAGCTTGAATTCTAACTTTAACAAAACCAGGGAGCTGTGGGTATGGTAACCGAGGATGAGGTCTCCAACGGTCATCCACTACATCCATCTAGCCCACAAGTCGGTGGGGAACAGGACGGAATAGTCAGAGATCTCTTCTCTCTACTAGAAAGTCTAAAAAGATATACCAAAGGCAGCTCCACCTTTAATAGACCTGGTCTCGTCCCCATGAGAGCACATTTGGATACGCCACAGATCTGGGAGATATCTAAGAATTTGAAGCCCTCTCCTCCCTTCCTGAAAACAAGCAGGCTTCTAGGCAGGTCCCCCAGCATGAGGAAGTCTCTTTCTGTGGGGTGCCCTTGAAGAATGCCTCCGAGTTGCGGAAAGAAGATCAGCCCATTGGGCTGTCTGGGCCTCCTTACAACCAGGCTTCGCCCAGAGGCTTACTCGGCCCAATGGAATTGGGTCCTACCATGCCTCCTCTTACTCCAGTTTCATCTACAGTGGTGATGACAAACCCCCGGGCCAACAACTGTGTTTTCTATGGAGATTTGGATCTGGATCTTATGGACACTAATCCTGTGCCTCCGGAGATCCCCTTCCGATGACTGTTGGACACTCCACCGCTCCCGACCCTTCAAGATTCTTCAGAAATCAAATATCCTATAAATATTTGCTCCTGGAATGTTTCTGGTTGGAAAGACCTCTCGGGAGAGCGATTTTAAGAGCTTCTTAGCAGGCTTTCAGATCATCGCTTTACAAGAAACCTGGATTGCCGAAAAACAAAACCCAATATGCATCCCGGGTTTTCTTAGTTGGTGGGTCCCGGGCAAAAAAAGTGGGAATCGAGGGAGAGCCTCAGGGGGCCTCTGTCTTCTGCTTAAGGAGGATATTCTCGAGAAGCCGGAGAAAACTTGTATAGGGATGATAATATTCACCACTACCTAGTGGTCAGAACTCTACTGGAGGGGCTTGAGTTAATTATCATCAATGCGTATATACCCCCTAAACTCCCCTATTACAATCCGGTACAATGGCTACAATTGGAAATCCTGTTAGAAGACCTTTCCTTACTATATAAGGATGCTACTGTTATCCTCTTGGGCGATTTTAACGCTAAGCTTGGTCCCTCCTTACATTCCTTTATTCAAAAGGAAGGTCTTCCAGACTGGTTTGCGACTTCCCACCCCCACTGGTTTTCTAGGGACCAGAAGTCAAACAAGGCCGGTGCTTCATTAGTTTCCTTAATCTGTAAAAACAACCTGAGACTATTGGGTGGTTCGAATGTCTTATCTCCTTATCCCTTCACTTTTCACGCTAATCTTCACAGCAGCTCCTTGGATTTCATCTGCGTATCCTCCAATAAAGTAAATCTTTTTTCTCATCATAAAGTGCACACTATGGAGGACTCTGACCACCAACCGGTCAGTACTCAGTTAGCAATCTTGCCTTCTTGTATTCCTCCAAATGATTTAGGCCCGCTATCGCAGGCAACGCTCTGTAAAAACAAACGTCTGGCATGGCCCTGTGTCAACCTAGACAATATCCAAAAATCTATCGACTCTGACAATTTTACAAAATGGGCCATAACCATTAAAACTCCTTCCCAGGACTGGCCTGCAATAGACAGAGCATTCGCCAACATCTGTGGCAAACTTAAAGAACTTATGTCTACCAAAATCATACGTAGGGATAATAAGGGTTCTTCTGTTCTGTGGTTTGATAGGGAATGTCATAAGGTTAAAAAACAGCTCAAGGCTGCTATAAGACTAATGAAAAGGAATACAGCCCCATATTTCCACGCCAACATGCTGCTGCTAAGGCGAAATTATAAAAAACTAATTAGACTGAAAAAGAACAATTACAATGAACAATTATGGAAAGGATTGGAGCTTGCAGCGGCTGGTAAAAATTCAGTGCTTTTTGGCATAAGGTTGCGGGGCGTCCTAAAAGAAAGGAAGGCTGATTTTGATAACCCAATCCCAGCAAATGTGTGGGAAGAGTATTATGGGCAGCTGTTCTCCTCCCATAACTTACCTTCTAGGCAATCCACCCAGGAATTGGATGGGTTGACTAATTTACCTCTGGCCCCGGTCACGGAACAAGAAATTCTAAATATTATTACTTCTCTGAAACGTAACAAGGCCCCGGGGATGACTATCTGCCTTCGGAATTGTTTATAGCCTACAAGGCCTGGTGGGCCCCTGTTTTAGCTGGTTTATTTTCATATATAAATGATACAGGATATATACCAAAGGGTTTGCATAGGGCGATCATTATCCCCATTCACAAAAAAAGGAGACAAAGAAAAATCCCGCCAACTACAGACCTATCAGTTTATTGAATATTGTGGCCAAAATGTATGCAAAAGTATCTTCTATGTAGACTGGAGGAGTGGGTAACTGAAAATGGAATCTTGGTGGAAGAGCAGTCTGGCTTTAGACACAATAGATCGACAATGGATAATTGTTTTGTCCTAAATCACTTGATTTCCAAATACCTAGCAAAGGGTAATAGACTATACGCCGCTTTTTATAGATCTGTCAGCGGCCTTCGATTCAGTTGATAGGGAAATCCTTTGGGACAAACTCCAATGTATGAATGCAGACCCTAGATTGATTTTGCTGATCAAAGCCCTATATCATAATTCTCAGGTGACTGTGAGATTTGGTATTGCTGGTGACCGAACTGGCCCTATTAACACCTGCAAAGGAGTCAGACAAGGATGTATTCTTGCCCCCTGCTATTTAATCTGTATGTAAATGACCTTCCAAATTCGCTTAGAGGGGCGGATGTCCATATGCCTAAAGTAGCTAACTTGCAAATCAACTCACTTCTGTATGCAGATGATATGATCCTACTCTCTCCTACACCCAAATAGGGCTGAGGAGATTATTAAGAAAACTTAGTGACTATTGCCTTAGAAATGCACTAATGATAAACAAAACCAAATAAAAAATGATGATCTTTGGTAAACGCCTCAAAATGAAATGGAAAATAGAAGGCGAACAATTAGAACAAGTTAGATCCTTCACTTACCTAGGATTAGACTTTGCAGAAAATGGTCTATGGCATAATCATTTCCACAGGTGTTCAACTAAAGCCAAGGGCAGAACGAGCTTACTCTTAAAGCTGCTGAATCAACGGCAACCGGGCTCCTGTTCCCCTTCTGAAAGTTTACAATCATAAAATCTCCCGCTGCTTCTTTATGGTTCTGAAATCTGGGGTGCAAATGATACTCCCCTCCTGGATAAGGCCCAAGCTCAACATCTGAAGTGGTTTTTAGGGGTCGATAGAAGCTCCCAGCAGCGGCAGTTAGGGGCGGAGTTGGGAATGTTCTCTATTAGCACACAATCTAAGATCAGAGCCTTTAACTACTGGCTCAAGGTCATGGAGATGGAGGCGTCTCGCCTCCCAAAATTATGTTTGCTGGAACAATCTAGCAGTTCTTATAAATCGGGGCTGACCATTTGTTTGATTACATCAGAAGGTGCGGCATTCAGGTAATATTCCCAGTCCACCTATCTGGTCAAGAGTTAAGTAAGCACTTCAAAGAAGTGCGTCAACGAATTAATGACATTGCGGCCCAAACCGATATAGACTCTTTGGGTTCTACCGTTTCCCTGAGATGGTTGAGTGGTTTTAAGAAATCCTTCCAATTAACCACTTACTTACAGCAAGGAAGGTTACACCACCTAAGGAAAATTTTCACTAGAGCCAGGTTTGAGCAATTAGATTCAATGGTGAGATATGGGAGGTTCAAGATAATTCCCTATGAAGAGCGTATCTGTATTTGTGGTGCCCCTGAGATCGAAGATCTAACTCATCTTCTGCTCTATTGCAAAATCTATCAAATAGAGAGAAAACAACTGCTAGAGATATTTCTCGTGGGGAAAAAATCATTGGGACCCTCTAGCAAAAGTCTCACTTCTGCTGGCCGGCTCCAACAAGCTGATAACAGATGCTACTGCTCGTTTTCTCTGTAAAGCCATGAAACTAAGATCTGATTACATAGATGCAATTGGAATAAATTGTGTTGGAGATGAGGACCTGTGAATTGTTACCACCTCCCTTAGAATCCCTCCTGCTGGGCAAAACAGGGGTTTAATTGATGTAATGGTCTAGAATTCTCCTCAGATTGTTTTTAGAATCATTGCAATGGGTCTGTGTTCTGTGTGTATTTGATATGGCTTCTGGCTAATCAATAAAATTGTTGTTGTGTTGTTGTGTTGTGCTCTGTGCAGACCTCCAATCTTGCTGTTGGAAGCTTAAAGTGTCACAATCTGTTTCTGAAGCCTCAGAAAGCCAGTCTAATTCACTGTCAAAGCCAAGGAAGGTATCAGAATTAGACTCTTCGTTACACTCATCTCTTTTTTCCTGCACCAATGTTGATTCTACGTCTGTATCACTTTCCTCTGACCACATTTCTTCTTCCCCAGGAAACCCTTCCAAGGTTTCTGGATCAGAAGGAGCTCTAAGTATCTGCCGGATCCTTTTTCTCTGTTCCAGCCCTTCCAGGCTAGAATCACTAGCAGCCCTTTTCCTCCCAGCTGCAGAGTCTGGATCACACAGAGCCTCACCCCATTCCATACTATTGCTTAATGCTATTGACACAGCATCTTCCCCAATACTACTACTATTAGTAGCCAAAGGCTCAATTACAACATGTGATGTATTATTATCATTTTTGTCTGAAACAATTTTTTCTATCAATTTATCTTTCATAGATATCTGGCAATATATGTATTAAAAAGCTGCCTCCAACAACTTTCTGACAACATTTGGCTTTAGTAGTATTGCTGAGTGCTATCAGTCTCAGGTCAAAGCAACAGAGGTCACTTCTCTGTTTGTGGGACCTTCAGGAGGCACACCAACTACCAAAAATGTTGAGAAATGCGGTGGGAATAAAAACAGTCTGAATTCTATAAAGCCCATTGAAAAGATGAATTGCCAGTGATAGAGGTTGCTATAAGAGACAATGCCTTCTTCTTGCCAGAAGAAAACAGGACGGATGTTGTGGGAACCACACAAAAGACTTTGGGACTGCATGTGACTGCGACTATTCTTTCCCTCATTTGATATATTCAGAACCCTAATTTGGTTGTTTCTATCAGTATTTTGGCTGACTTGCCTTGGTGTGGGAAAACTATCATGGCCTGCGGAGCTGAGAGTATAGTATTTATAATGTTAGAAGTTCATGGCCCATCATTTTCATAATTGCTTTGTTGTAACTGTGATGTTTTGATTCTGCAACACTGAAGTACACACCTCCTATAGTGTGTTTGAGCTTTTTGCTAACAGAACACCGGACCCATAGCGTTTCACAACATGGTGACAGTAGCACTGCAGAAAAAAAAGCTGTGTTTCTCACAATAGGAGTCAGTCATAGATTTAGTTCTTCCTCCACAATGGCAGAAAGGTTTGCCGAGCATCTGTTTCTTTAGGAGACAATAATGAAAATTTAGGATCTACTAACTAAGAAATATCTCTGGCATGACTTCGCAAATGAAGATTCTTAGGAAGGACTCATCCCACGCTTTTTACAAGAGCGCTGGTGACTAAAAAAGGCCTAATTGAGATAGGCAAGTCCGGTTGCAGAAAGCACCACAGAAAGTCTCCTTGGGTGATGTTGCTTCCAAGTTATGGTTCTTTCTGTGTTGTCATTTCTCTTCGAGACCCGTTTGGCGTGTCTTCTCGAAAGAGGCCGCAGCATTATGGATAGTGCATCTCCATGCCTCCCAATGTGAGGCCAGGGTGGACCATTGTTGGTGATCAATCTGGCCGAGCCTGAGATGTTGTTTCAGGGAGTCCTTATATCTCTTTTGGGGGGTGCCTCTCTTGCGCTGACCCGTGGCGAGTTCACCATAGAGTAGTATCTTTGGGAGGCAGTGGTCCTCCATCCTAAAGACATGTCCTGCCCAGCGCAGCTGTGTTTCTCAATAGCATGGCCTCAATGCTGGTGATCCCTGCTTGCTCAAAGACAGCAACATTTGTCACATAGTCAGTCCAGTCTATATTTAGGATTGAGCGAAGTCTGCGCTGATGAACATGTTCGAGGAGTCGTAGGTGTTGGCGTTAGGTGTCCCATGTTTCAGACCCATAGAGGAGAATAGACAGTACGATAGCTCTGTACACGCTGATTTTTGTGCTTTGCCTCAGGTGCTTGTTGCTCCAGACTCTTTTGTGAAGCCTTCCGAATGCACTCTATGCCTTTGATAATCTGTGATCTATCTCTTTATCAATCTTGGCATCTGAAGAGATGATGCTTCCGAGGTAGTTGAACTGCTGAATGGACTTAAGCACAGATTTGTCTATGCTGACGTGAGGATGATGGTGTTCTTCCTGTGGTGCAGGCTGGTAGAGGACTTCCATTTTCTTCAGGCTGACTTCCAGCCCAAACATGTCTGTAGCTGCAGCAAAGCAGGATGTGAGGTGCCGCAGGGCTGCTTCTGAATGGGCGACAAGGGCAGCAACGTCGGCAAAAAGCAGCTCATGGACTAGATGGTTTAGAGTCTTAGTGCGAGCCCTCAGACGGCTTAAGTTGAACAAGCTGCCATCAGTACAATAGCATATGTAAATGCTGTCTTCTTCAAGATCTGCCGTAGTCCTTTGGAGCATCATGCTGAAGGAGATTGTAAATAGGGTTGGTTGGATTTTCACTATGGGACCTTGGTCAAGGAAGAAATCTCATTAAAAAAAGTCCCTGATAGGATCATCTTAGGGTTGGCATAAGTTGGAAATTATTTGAAGTCACAACAAAAGAGACTTGATAAGGAAGCAGTCAATATGTGCTACTATGTAAGGTGTCTGGTAAAACTTTCAATTGTCAATTAGATGAAAAATAATGTATTCTTTACTGACAATTCCCAAACTGTCTCTCCAGTCTTTACACCAGTGGGATGAGTCTGTTCACCATAAAACATTTCCAGTGCTCATATAATCAAATCTTGCTAATCATTGGTGGTCACTGAAAAATATTCAAAACTATCGACTTGTATCATGGTCAGTGGCAGGCCGGTCATGGTGTCAGGTTGCCTGATGGTAAGTAGCCCTCTTAAACAGTAGACAATATGTTTACTGTCTTTAAAATTTAAATAGTGTATTTTAATTATTGAGATAAATATTTTCAATGTTTATGCATGCGTATATGAATTTTTGTCCCAGCATTGAATGTTTGCCGTATATATGCTGTGCTCTGCCCTGAGTCCCCTTCGGAGTGCAAAGGGCGGAATATAAATGTTTTAAATAAAAATAAAATAAATGAATTTAAATATCTTTGAAGAACTTTAAAATATAATATACATTCCAATATTATTATTATTATTATTATTATTATTATTATTACTATCATTATATGCAACTAAAATGTATATTATACTCCGGTTTTAATAAAAAAAATTAATGCAATCATTTTAAAGGATATTTTATATTTAAGAATATAATAACCCTGAAAAAAAATCTGATTTGGGTTACATGAGGCTGACACATACGTTATACCAGGGGTCGGGAACCATAAAAGCAAAATATTTGGAAATGTATTTAAGTGAGAGCTATATAATATATATATAATATATTTTAAGACTGAATTCAACTAAATGTGAGTCTATGTTGTTGCCGAAATACGATTAGGGGGCCTTCCCTTAGGGGGACAGAGCCCAGGCCACCCCTAAAAACAAGGATCGAGGCCCAAATCTGGATGATCTTCCCAGAACTACAAATCCCAAAGAAGCCCAGATCAATGCTCACCCAGACGGAAGTACGCCACTACCGAGAGACGAATCTAATTCAGCTGAATAGGATGCAATGCTATGCCAGGAATCCAAAGGCAAAAACATAGGCTTTAATGGGAAAGCAGTCCAATATATAGAAAAGCAGTCAAAAGCAGTCATTTACATTTGAATCGGGCGCCTTCCTTCCACGTGTAGCTTCAGCTGATTGGCCTGGCTGTCAAAGTCAGCTGGGCCAGGAGGAGACCGCGCTTTGGCCAATAGGAGAAGCGCCAGAATTCGAACGAGCCTATCCTAGCTTGCTAGCAAGGCGGGAAAAGACACAAAGAGAAAAACGGCTGGATGGAGGAAGTAACTTGTAGCTGAATACCTCACGGCCGGAGGGCTCTCGATGTGGGAGCCCACCTGCCCACTCTGATCCAGCTAGGGGGTGGATGTGTGACTTAGGGTTTGCCAGAGCCCATGACCCCTTGAGGGTCCAGCTCCGAGGCCCAGGGGGACACGGGGGGATCCAGGCTCATAATGGCGGAATCTATGTTCCACAGAACACCTGACCTCTCCCCAATATTGGTGAAAAGCATCATGTGGCCAGAAAATGTATTATTTGTTTACCAGGGGAACTCTCCGCAGATAGAGTCCTGGTAGGGTTTTGGGAGCATGGTTGCTCAGTTTAAAATGGTCCGGAAAGGTAGCTATTGGGGCTGGCTGCGAGGGTCAGAAGCTCGCATGAATCAACCATGTTTTGGGGATTGACTAGATGACCATACATATTCCCTTAATCATTGGCCAAGCTCCGAGACTGATAGGGGCATATGCGGGGGAGTCTTGGGCATAAAAGAGTGGGCCTCGCCCCACGAAGAAACCCAACGTCCCTCCCCATGGCTATTATTTGTGCAAGGCAAAAATGGATGGGAAAGTGGGTTATTGGGTTCTGTTAATCCCTGGAACACTCTGCTGAGGGCTTAAAGGTTACATTGACACAAAAAGGGGAACACACAAGGGGTACAAAATAGACAAGGCAATACAGAGATCCCCCAGTAATCATCCCCATACAGTTCTTGCTCCCAGAGAAATGATCTTCCTGGGAGTTGTAGTTCTCCTTTGTCTTTGGGTGCTGCAAAGCCTTTGGGGCTGGGGTGCCAAGCAGAGGCAAAGTCACTGAGGGTCCATGATGTGGAGGGAGAAAGCAGGAAATGTCCAACTGAAGAAACGTCCTTGGGGAAACTACAAAGTCCTGAGGGGCAGAATGGCTTCTGCAGAGAGTAGAGTGGCAGAGAGTCACAAAGTCCACGTGGCAAGAAGGGAAAAGGCTGGGAATATCCATCTGGGAAGTGTCCTTGGCGAACTGCTTCTCCCAAAGCCCAAAAGACCTGGGTTCCTTAGAATCCCCTGCAATCTGGGCAAAACCCCTCCGGAAAACATCGGACACGGCTTACCCAGAAAGGGGGTCTCTGTGGGTTATGATCTATGAGATGTAGCAAGGCTCTTGCTGGAATCAGCTGGGGAGAACAGTCCAGGGATGGTCCGGGAGAAATGCTGCAGGAAGAAAAGGGCAAAATGTGCCAGGGTACTTGGGGAAACTATAAAGTCTGTGATCAGGGGAGAGAGTCTGAGGGTAGGGATCCTGGTTGAGCCCGCTTGTATTGGGGCTGAGCTCAGAGCAGTGAGAAATAGCAGCAAGAAGAGTCCATGATCAGTATCCTTGGGTGAACTTCAGGAAAGAAGTGGTCAAAAGCAGAGAGAAATGGGTCCGGGAACTTGGGCTGCATGCCCCCCCCTGCTGGCAGGAGGCTTGGGGTCCCGTTCCCCCCCCCTCAGGACTCCCATAGTCCAAAACCGTCGACCTGCTGCCGGCTTTGGACTCACTATTGCTGCTCTTGTTGATGGAACTTAATGCGAAAAAAGGTGGGGGCCGATTGTCCTCAGATGACCCGAGCGCGCTAGCGGTAGAGCCAAGCTGCTGGTTGCAAGCGGCTGCTTCCCTGGGCTTCCCCCAGGCATGGGAGGGAGAACGGGGAGAAGAAAGAGTGGAGACAAGATAGAGGGGAAGAGGCAGAGTGCTTTGGGGACAACAGCGAGGCAAATTGGGGAAACTTTCAGAAGTGTGGATACTGAATCCACTGGTCCCTTTGGCGATCTCACTTATCCGTGGATCGCTCCGCTCCTAGTCCCCACCCTCGGCAATGGCCCCCACTTTTCCAAGATGGCGTCTGGGGCGGGCGAGTCTGCAGAGGTGCGTCTCGCCCACGCGGCCCCCCTAGCGGCCAGAAGGGTCGGACCAGTCGGAGAAGGATGGAAGACAAAGTAGGAAGGAAGGGGAAGGGTCTTGTTTATTGTTTTGTTTGTTTTTGAAGTGTTTGGGTTGTTTCTATTTAGCGGTAGAGGGAGGGACGGGCGTTTCGGCCCTGGTGGTGGGTGGTGGTACTGCAGCGGCCTTGCACAGGCCTGGGAGGAGATTAGCCAGTCTGTTGTGGCTTAGTGGCATGGAAGAGAGTTTGTTATTTTTGAGTAGGGGTTGGCTTATGGGATTGTGAGGGCTATTACAATGTGAGGGCTATTACAATGTGTGGGACTGTGTGGGTGCTGGGAGAAATGTTCTTTGCTATTGTTTTGCAATGCTATGTGGAATGTTTCTAATGTATGCATTGGTGACTGAAGGGGAGGGAAAATGTATTTGGCTTTGTCTTGCTGTGGGCTGTTTATGGGGTCTAATGTGTTGTTGCCTTGTGTGGGGTTCTGGTGGTGTTGGGGGAAATGTCCTGGTTTTATTGCTATGCTGTGGGATGTTTGCTAAAATGTTTTTCATGTGCTTTTGGCTGTGTAAAGGTTGTGCAGATGGGGTGAGGGGAAGCAATGGTGGCTAGGCTTAGGAGGAGGGACGAAGTTTGTGTTGTGATGTATGGAACTGAGTGGGGCAGAAGGGGAAAAAAAGTCTGGTACTGGTGCAACTTAGGCCATGGGTCAAAGAGGCTGGGAGATCTTTGAGGTCAGAATCTCCAGATTCGACCTCATCTATACGTATATACTATGAGAAAAGGATTTCCCTGGCCGAATGACGGGACACTTCAGACCTGGCTCTGCAAAAGGCACGCTCAGGACTCTGGGAAAGAAGAGAAGACAGAAGGAAGGGGAAAGAAAGAAAGAGGAAATAAAAGAGGGGGGAGGAAGAAAGAAAAGAACGAACTATGGAAAAGTAAGAAAAGAAAAGCAGGAGAGAGACAAGGAGGGGAAAAGAAAGAAGGAAATGGGAAGGGAGGAAAGGAAAGGGTGGGGAAAAGAAAGGAAAGGGAGTGAGGATAAAGTAAAATAATGAAGGGAAAAGAAGAAAAGAAAGAAGTCAAGAGAGAGAGAAGTGAAAAGAAAGGAAGGAGAAGGAAAGGAAGACTTGGGGGAAAAGAATAGAAGAGGAAGGAAGGAAGGAAGGGGAGAAAGGGAGAAAGAAAGGAAGGAGAGAAGAAAAGGGTGAAGGGGGAAAAGAAAGGAAAGGGAGTGAGGATAAAGTAAAATAAGGAAGGGAAAAGAAGAAAAGAAAGAAGTCGAGAGAGAGAGGGAAGTGAAAAGAAGGAGAAGGAAAGGAAGACTTGGGGAAAAAGAATAGAAGAGGAAGGGAGGGGAGAAAGGGAGAAAGAAAGGAAGGAGAGAAGAAAAGGGTAAAGGGGGAAAAGAAAGGAAAGGGAGTGAGGATAAAGTAAAATAAGGAAGGAAAAGAAGAAAGAAAGAAGTCGAGAGAGAGGGAAGTGAAAAGAAGGAGAAGGAAAGGAAGACTTGGGGAAAAGAAGAAAAGGGTAAAGGGGGAAAAGAAAGGAAAGGGAGTGAGGATAAAGTAAAATAAGGAAGGGAAAAGAAGAAAAGAAAGAAGTCGAGAGAGAGAGGGGGAAGTGAAAAGAAGGAGAAGGAAATGAAGACTTGGGGAAAAAGAATAGAAGAGGAAGGACAAGGCGCCGCCGCCGAGCTCTGCCATCCCCAGCGAAGAGGGCGCAGGGCCCCGAGAGCAGCGGGAAATGAGGAAGAGGCGGCGTGGAAGTGGCAGTCATGGCACATTTACATCACTCCTCCCCGCTGCATGCTGGGAAATCGAGGCCCGTGCTGCTCTGGAGAGCCAGATGCAAACATGAAAAGAGCCACATCTGGCTCCCGAGCCATGGGTTCCCTACCCCTGCGTTATACATACTCGAATGAGCGACAGTTTCTCTAATTCCTCACTATTAGATGAGTTGGCTAGAGCTGATGGGAATGTGGCCCAACAAGATCATTACTGTCACAAGTTGTCCACACTGGGTAGACCCATTTGACCACACACATACTATTGCTGTTAACGGAATTTTAGAGACTTTTGACATATTGGAAATCAGAAAGCTTTATCAGCAGGGCTTGTTTTCATTTCAAACAAAGACCACCTCTTCCCTGTACCCACTTACCCCCACACACAATCTGCATGCAGTTCTGTTGTAGTGCTCTTTGTTCCAACAATGACATTGCTTTAAAAACAGTACTGCCAATTGAAGCCTGGTCAATTTTTAACTCACATAAATGAGTTCATCATTCGAGCCCACCTGCCACTACTATCTCCTGCCAATTATTGAGAGGAATTTTTTTTTCAACCAAAAAAAAACCTTTTTAGAAGACACAGACATGCTCCTCTCTCTTTGGTTGCTATGTGACAAGGTCTACAATAGGGATAAGGAAACTGACAGTTGTCAGCATGGGAAAATGTCACAATATGGCTATATCTATTCAAGGCTCTCCCCCTTAAAACAATATGGCATCGTTTGATGCTGCAAGGGGTGCTTCATGCTCTATATCATCCAACAATCGTAAGGGGAAAAGAAATGCAAAAATTTTGCTGGTGGATTTAGAAAAGTGCAATAAATCTTCAGGGATGATTTATCCTCTGAAGTTAATGGATTGGAACCTACTGATGACATGGGATCAAATCTTTACATTCTTATTCTATCTCTATGAAGATCCTTAACTCAATGGTTAGACTCAAAGGTTGTAGGCCAGTGTTTCCCAACCAGTGTGATTCTGGTTAGGAAAAAAAACCATAACGTAACCTTTTTTGAGTCCACAGTGCTCTCTGGGTGTAGGTGAACTACAACTTCCAAACTCAAGGTCAATTCCCAAGCAAACCCTTTCAGTACTTTCTGTTGGTAATGAGAGTTCAATATGCCAAGTTTGGTTCAATTCCATTGTTGCAAGAGTTTAGGATGCTCTTTGTTTGTGTGTTAATTATAAATCCCAAAAACTGTAACTCCCAAATGTCAAGGTCTATTTTTCCCAAACTCCATCTGTGTTCACATTTGGGCATATTGAGTATTCATGCCAAGTTTGGTCCTGATCCAACATTGTTTCAGTCCACAGTGCTCTCTGGATATAGGTGAACTACAACTCCAAAACTCAAGGTCAATGCCCACCAAACTCTTATAGTATTTTCTCTTGGTCATGGGAGTTCTGTGTGGGAAGTTTGTGTCTTTCTGACATTCCTGCCAGGATATCTATGTTGTGTTCATCGAACCAGGCCCAGGTTTCACACTGAGTGTATAAATACATTTAAAAACATATTAACTATATGTATTACTGCGTGAGAATATTTCTTCACCCAGAGGGTCATTGGGTTATGGAACTCACTTCCAGAGGAGGTTGTGACAGCGGTCAGCCTGGACAGCTTCAAGGCAGGATTAGACAGATTCATGGACACCAAGGGAATCAGTAGCTACTGAAATGGACATCCAAGTGCCACCTCTGTGTTGATGGAGGCAGGCAGGATTTTCCCAGGGTACTGGTTGTGGGGGGTCGGGAGCAGGTGAGGGTTCTGCCCTCCTTTCTGCTAGAGATCCCCGTGTACAACTAGTGGGCCACTGTGTGACACAGAATGCTGGACTAGATGGGCTGAGGCCCGATTCAGCATGGCTCTTCTTATGTTCTTATGTTCTTAGAGTGTCATTTGGTGTCATTTTGGTTGGTGGTGTGCCCCTGGATTTTGTAAATGTAAAAAGTGTGCCGCGGCTCAAAAAAGGTTGAAAAACACTGTTGTAGGCAACCCCCCTCCCAATAATGCCAGTTAAAATGGTCCAAGAAAGCAAGACCCAGGCCCTTTCTACACTGCCATATAAAATCCAGATTATCAGCTTTGAACTGGATAATATGGTAGTGTAGACTCCGTGCCCTCTCGCTGGGCCCATCTTCAACCAGTTTCGACCACTGGATGCAGAGGCTGTCGATAGGATTGTAGCTGCAACTAGGTCAACCGCATGCTCCCGCGACCCGTGCCCCTCCTGGCTTGTGAAATCTTGCCTGGAGGGGTTACGTGGCCCTCTGTTGAATATAATCAACACCTCCCTTGAGCAAGGAGTGTTTCCGGAGGGATTAAAAGAGGCTGTGGTTTCTCCATTGCTGAAAAAAACGAGTTTAGATCCTTCGGTCCCTTCCAATTACCGCCCAGTCTCGAATTTACCGTTTCTGGGCAAGGTGATTGAGAGGGCAGCAATGGAGCAGTTGCAGGCCTTCCTAAATGACACAGCCTGGCTAGATCCCTTCCAGTCCGGCTTCCGTTCGGGGCATGGGACGTAGATGGTTCTGGTCTCCATCTCAGATCAGCTACGTTGCCATCTGGATCAAGGTGGATTGGCGCTGCTTGTGTTATTGGCCCTCACAGCAGCATTTGACACAGTCGATTATGATCTTTTGACTCACCGCCTTGCCGGGGTCGGGGTGAGGGGGACAGTCCTTGATTGGGTGTCCTCCTTCCTCTGGAACCGAGTACAGCAAGTGAAGAGGGGCAACGTTGTCTCCGGGGGTTCCCCCCTTAGTTTGTGGGGTTCCCCAGGGGGCTATTCTCTCTCCTCTGTTATTCAACTCTCGAAATTGAGTGAATGGGCAACGAAGTGGCAAATGCATTTTAACCTAAACAAGTGTAAAGTCATGCACATTGGGGCAAAAGAACCCCAACTACACTTATCAACTGATGGGGTCAAAGCTTTCGAGACAAACCAGGAAAGGGATCTTGGGGTCTTGTGGACAGCTCAATGAAGATGTCAACCCAGTGCGCTGCAGCAGTGAAAAAAGCAAATTCTATGCTTGGCATGATCAGGAAGGGAACCGAAAATAGGTCAGCAAATGTTGTATTACCTCTCTACAAATCTATGGGGAGGCCACATCTGGAGTACTGTGTACAATTCTGATCTCCGCACCTCAAGAAGGATATAACGGAACTGGAAAAGGTACAGAAAAGGGCAACAAGAATGATCCAAGGGATGGAGCGGCTCCCTTATGAAACCAGGTTGCAACGCCTTGGTCTTTTCAGCCTTGAAAGACGGCGTTTAAGAGGTGACTTGATGGAAGTGTATAAAATCATGCATGGGATAGAAAAGGTGAATAAAGAAAAATTATTTTCTTTGTCACAAAACACTAGGACTAGAGGGCACTCCCTGAAGCTCCAAGGTAGGAAAATTAGGACTAATAAAGGGAAATATTTCTTCACCCAGAGGGTCATTGGGTTATGGAACTCACTTCCAGAAGAGGTTGTGACAGCTGTCAGCCTGAACAACTTCAAGGCAGGATTAGACAGATTCATGGATACCAAGTGTATCGGTAGTTACTGAAAAGGACATTCAAGTGCCACCTCGGAGTTGGTTGAGGTAGGCAGGATTTCCCTGGGTACTGGTTGTGGGGGTCGGGAGCAGGTCAGGGTTTTGCCCTCCCTTCTGCTCGAGATCCCCGTGTACAACTGGTGGGCCACTGTGTGATACAGAATGCTGGACTAGATGGGCTGAGGTCCGATTCAGCATGGCTCTTCTTATGTTCTTATGTTCTTAGTGTCACCAATACGCTGATGACACTCAGCTCATTCTGAAGCTGGAAGGCCGGCCCGAATCCATACCTGATAATTTCCATCATTGTCTTGAAGCCGTTAATGGATGGCTGCGAGCCAGTAGGTTGAAGGTGAATCCAGCGAATACGGAGATCCTTTGGCTGGGTCGTCCGGGTGGTAGGGATGTCCAGCTTCCAACCCTGGATGGCGTGGCACTATGCCCGTCAACATCACTAAAAAGCCTTGGAGTCCTTTGGACCCTCTGCTGTCTATGGAGGCCCAGGTCTCCGCTGTCAGCAGAGTGGCATTTAGATGTTAAACAACACGGGAGATAGAGTTGAACCCTGAGGAACCCCACAAGACAATGGTTGAGGGGTTGAGCAGGTATCTCCCAGTAACACCTTCTGAGATCGGCCCTCCAAAAAAGACCGGAGCCACTGCAAGACAATACCTCAAGGCCCATTTCGAGGCGTCCCAGAAGGATACCGTACCAAACTGATCCAGCAGCCATCTTAATAGTGTGTAGTTACAGATATTATTACATTGTATGAATGATTTTGCCATTTCTGAATTTTTGTCAGCTTTATTGTGTGACCCCATATATCATTATTATTGCAGCAAGAATTCTCTCAACTCATTCTATGCCATTACCAATTTAATACCTATCTGTAAAAAGCATTGTATTTCTTTATCCAAAACCAAACCATTGCTGGGCTTTGTTCAAAGTTTCTCATCGGAAAAACGAGTTGCCACCCTAAAGCCATGCACCATATGCCCATTAGGTGTTCATCTGTAGCTCTTTAGGGCAGTAATTCCCAAATTGTGAGTTGCAACAAGAATAGAGCTGCTGGCCTGCTGTGAAAAATAAATTAACCACAGGTATCCAAGCTAGCCATCTACAAAGGAAACCATCTACTTCATCTCTACCTGTGTGACTAATATACTCTCATACATACTTTTAAAAGATGGTCTATTAAGTCCGACCATTTCTGCTTTTGGCCCAAAATTCAGACTGGAAGCAGCTCCCCAGGGATTCCAGCACAGATCTTTCTAGTACCCAGTTCTCTTAACTAGAGCTTAAGAAACTGAGTGTATCTGCATGGCAAACCTCAAGTTCTCCCATGGAGAACTTCCCACCGCAGAATTTCCCACCCTCTGAAGAGGATCGGAGGATCCTTGTTTTGTCTATGTATCAATTGCTCTTCTAAACCTTCCTCCTCCCACTAAGCAAGTATGAGACCTTATAACATCGAGAGGGGAAAGCATGGGTGACCACCAGAGGCGGTTCAATGCACTCGGCGGTGTGGGTGGCCGCCGAGAGCGCTGGATCCGGAGGGGGGCACTGGCGGCGGCTGGAAACTCCACCTCCACGGCTGCACATTTGGGCGCACGGGAGACCGAGGCGCTGAAAACCACAAGGCCACTGAAAGTAGGCAGGCCATAGTTGTGGAAGGGGCCAGGGAGGCTGGAGATGCAGGGCAGACGAGCCCTTCCTCGGCTTGGGATTGGCCAAGAGTGCAGAGCGTGCTCCGCCTATTGGCTGGGCCCCCTCCTCTCCCTTTCCCGGCAACAGTGGGGTTTCAAACTTCATCCTCCTTCCAAGCTATACATCCTCGCTGGGAGTGTGCTGCTGCCACTGTGGCCTGGAGTGGAAGTAAGGTGTGATGGATCCGGGGCTGTTGCGCGTGTGGTGGTCGCTACTGTTGCTGGCGCTGCCTGGGGGCTGGGGGTCCAGGCTCTTCCCCTATGGTTCGGAGCACGGCGATGCAGAGCTGGAGCCTGGGGACGATGACACCTCCCCGCCCCTGGACCTCCGCGCCCCACTCTGCTTCTACGGCTCCGCGTGGAGACCCTCTACATCAGGGCTGCCCAGGAAGTTGATCGCGATTGAGCAGTTGATCTCAGGACTGAAGGAGGTCGATCCCAGCCGGATGGGGCGCTTCTCAGAGGGGGCGGAGCCAGGCAGCGCCAAGCCCCTCCCCTGGCTTTGGCTTTGGCACTCCCAGCAGCTGCTCCAGCCTTGAGGAGGGCAGGGCCAAGCCAGCCTTGTGCTAGCTATGTCACCACTGGCTTGGCACTGCCATCCTCAAGCCTGGAGAAGCTGCTGGGAGCTCCAAGCCAAAGGGGAGGGGGCGGGGCTTGGCGCGGCCTGGCTCCGCCCCCTCTGGCTTCAGCTCTACCAGAAGCCTGAGGGGGCAGAGCCAGGCCGCACCAAGCCCCTCCCCACCCCTCCCCTCTCCAGCCTAGAGGAGGTAGGTAGATCTTTCTGACTTGGTTTTATTATAAGTAGCTCGTTTGCTGAAAAAGTGTGGGCACCCTGGTCTACATCATCTGTGTACAGATGACACTGCACCCAAAACTCCGGATGATCTCCCCCATGCTCCCTGAGTGCCGCTCCTGTTAGTCACCTGGCTGCTGTACATTGGACCATTTGAAGCTTCCGGACAGTCTTCAGAGGCAACCCCATGTAGAGAGTGTTGCAGTAGTCTATACGGGATGTAACCAGAGTGTGGAGTACTGTGGCCAAGTCAGCACATGATAGAGATAGATAGATAGATAGATAGATAGCTTTTGACAGCATAGTGAAGGTTCAACATCCCTGTGGTGTTTGTTTTGCTGTCTGTGCCCCTGCTCAGAAGATTTAACTTCATTTTCTGTCCCTGTGAGAATTGGATTTGGGGGGGAGACTTGTGGAACCTAGGTTTTGTGATAAACCTTCAGCAGAGATACCTTTTCTCCAAGATAACTCTTTCAGGAGTGAACTTCCTTTCCTAGGGATAGATTTCTCTCACTTCCCGTTGTCTCACTGCCATTCTTAACTAGGAATCATTTGAAAGTCAGATGTATGTGACTTGGTGACTGCCTGTAGATTTGTGTTGCACCCCAGAACGCAGGCCGTTCCCCTAGTCACACACACCAGGCAAATGCAATAAATGTAATTTTATTTAGAATAAAAGATATTCCAAAAGGATAAGAAAAAAGCAATCAAAAGCCAATCCAAAAGTAGTCCAATAAAGTTCTTGAACAGGAAGCCCAATTGGCTTAATCCAAATGAACGCAGGATACTTGAGCAAGGCAAAAGTTCGTAGACAAGACAGACCACTGCTGCAGTCAATGTGAACTTGGAGACATGAACAAAGTCCTTTCCTTTCTAAACGTAGCTTTAGGTCTAACTAAAAATGCCCGGGCACCAGCTAATATACCAAACTATTTTCTATGTGCCCAACGTGTTCCCTTTCTCAGGCCCCAATCTCTCCTCGAAGCCTGAATATTTGCCCTTCTATCAAATTCCAGCTCATTAGCCGGCCCAGGTTCCTTACTATCAGAGTGAGAAGTAGAAAACTCCCTTTCTCTGGAATGCTCAGCTGGGAAGGGAGTGGAAACTCTCTCTTGGGACCCAAGCAGGCCCGGATTGCCCATAAGGCCACCCTAGGCCATGGCCTCGGGTGGCACTTTTGGGGGGGGGGCAGCAGATCCGGACCCCCCAAATTTTTTTTAAAAAAAATCCCCAATTTTTTTTAAAAAAATGGAATTTTTTAAAGGGCGCATGCGCGGCCACCCCCTCCCTCTGCTCTGCTCCCCTCGGCTCTGCTTTAGGAGGGAGGGAGGATTGGCTCCGCCCCTGCCTCCACCCCTCCTCGCCGGCGCGGAGCCGATCCGCCCTCCCTCCTAAAGCCGGCCTGAAAAGGGCGTGACGACGCAAGGGAGGAGGGCCGGCGGCGCGAATTCTCTCCGCCTCCTCCTCCCTGCCTGGCGACGCCAAGCCAGGGAGGCGGAGAGAAGCCGCGCCGCCGCCCCTCCTCCCTTGCATGGCGTGATGACGCAAGGGAGGAGGGCCGGCAGCGTGGCTTCTCCCTGCCTGGCGATGCCAATCCAGGGAGGCGGAGAGAAGCCACGCTGCCGCCCCTCCTCCCTTGCGTCATCACGCCACGCAAGGGAGGAGTGGCAGCGGCGGGACTCCTCTCTGCCTCCTCCCTGGCTTGCCTTCGCAGGACGTGCGGCGGGAAGGCGCCTCTTTCTCCTCCTCACCCCGCCCTCCTTCCTTCAATCCGGCGAGGAGGCGGAGGCGGGGAGAGGTGGAGCTGGGGGTGGGGAGGGGCGGAGCTGGGGCAGGGAGGGGCGGAGCCGGGGGGAGGGGCGGAGGCAGACCCTTTGGCCTTGGGTGGCAAAAGGTCCTGATCCGGGCCTGGACCCAAGGCCGCTTGGCCTCTCATAATCTGATTCATCATCTGTTTCCATGGATTCCTCACTAAAGGATTCTTCACTAAACTTATCTGCAGTCCCATATCCTTCTAACCATTCATTGTCCCATTGCAAACTCTCGTTTGAAGACCCATACCCAGCTGGCCATTCCTCATCATCTTCAGGATGACCCTGATCAGCTGGGCGCCCCGGTGCTTGACTTTGACCACTAGGCAGGAACACTAAGCTGGGCAGGGGCTGAGATACCACAACTTGTAAGATTTTCTACATTTCTAAAACAATAGCTGGTGGTTTTGTGTTGTTTTGTAAAATTACTCCTGCAACAATAGATGCATTTGGTTTCATTTCGATGATTAATCAGGAACGTGTATGTCCAATGAACACAGTTTCTAGAAATTGCCTTTGGGAGTCCTATAGGTGCGCATAAGAGCAAGGCTGGTAATTACAGTCTTCTCTGTTTTATTTATTTGAATGCATTATTTATGCCCTTTTACCAAGGCTACTCTTCCATTCTTTTAATATACTGCTGTTTATCAAGAAACAGCCATTTGAAATTGCTGGAGCCTGAATTAAAAGTCGTTTTAAGTGCTATGTCTCTCACTGGGAGCCACTGTCAATTTTAACATTTTATTTATTTTGTCTACTGTGTATCTTTTGGGGGGGAATTGCTTTATCTTCCCGATTTGAACACTCACGTCAATATAATTGGGCTTGGCTGAGCCACATCATGCAAATATTCCTACACTTAAAAATGTCTGTAAGCATATATTCACCTTAGTGTTACCAATGCCCAAGCCGATACGGCCAACCAGATGATTGATTAATTACGTGATCTGAATGGAAAACTTTGCATGTCTGCTTGAGGGACTTCTTATTGATTAGAATGGAATCCATCATTTACCAAACTCTTATTTATTTATTTATTTATTTATTTATTATTCAATTTTATACACCGCCACTCCCCAAGGCTTGGAGCGGTTTACAAATAGAATAAAACAATTCAGAGTCAAAACAATAAAAACAGAATTAATATTTGATTTCAGTAGCCCAGTTCAAAGGCTAGCCGAAAAAGATGGGTCTTGCAGGCCCTTCGAAAAGTTGTTAAGTTCCGCAGTGCCCGGGTTTCAGCGGGTAGGGTATTCCAAAGTGAGGGATGTCAAGGTCTATTTTCCCCAAACTCCATCTGTGTTCACAGTTGGGCATATTGAGTATTCATGCCAAGTGTGGTCCTGACCCAACATTGTTTGAGTCCACAGTGCTCTCTGGATATAGGTGAACTACAACTCCAAAACTCAAGGTCAATGCCCACCAAACTCTTATAGTATTTTCTCTTGGTTCTGTGTGGAAAGTTTGTGTCTTTCTGCCATTCCTGTAAACACAATATCTTAGTGGAAATGTAACAGCTAAACACAACGGAAGCAATGAGTATCAAAAGCATTCAAATATTATATCAATATCAAAAGGTGCCTATATACTTTACTCCTTCGGGCCCACAGGAAGTTTCATGTTGGATTCTAACCATGCCTTGAGTGTATATATTTCCTGTGTCACGCCGCCTATACAATTGCCATCTGCGACTTGAGGCAGGCCCATTTGGGCGAAACGGATCGGGCTCGCATTTAGTCCGTTGCGGCTCCTTGGGCGTCTCCCTGCTTTGCAAGCCACATACCGGTTTAAGGATCAGCGTAGCCGCGACTTCTGAGGAATGTCTTGTGGGGTCTAATTTTGGATGCTTTAAAGTGGACCTTGGATATAGTGATATAGATCATCGATGGACTTACCATGGACTTTGGTATGAACTCTTCATAACATCGGTCCTTGTCTCCCCCACTCAGCACCATTTTTTATACATTTTGTCGCTTGGCTTGGTATTGAATGTTTGGCTCGCATGCAGCGTGTGACGCTCTCATGTGAAGTATATGGGCACCTTTTGATATTGATATTATATTTGAATGCTTTTGATACTCATTGCTTCCATTGTGTTTTTCTGCCATTCCTGCCAGGATATCTATGTTGTGTTCATCGAAACAGGTCCAGGTTTCACACTGAGTGTATAAATACATTTAAAAACATATTAACTATATGGATTACTGCGTTAGAGTGTCATTTTGGTTGGTGGTGTGCCCCAGGATTTTGTAAATGTAAAAAATGTGCCGCGGCTCAAAAAAGGTTGGGAAACACTGCTCTATGTAATGTGAGCTGCTGGCTATCGCAATGCCCCATTGTGATATTTCCTCTCTTTCTTTCTGATTGTGTAAGCATCTCTATTGATGTCAGAATGGGGCTCCCGCAATGGAGCTCTGTGGCCTGTATGTAGTGGCAGCAGTCACATGGAGAGTGAAGCGATGGTCCAACAAGGCCAATGCATACTATGATTCTATCTGTCTGTCTATCTATCTATCGATATAATAAAAGTCAGTGTTTGCAGGCGGTGGGATGATGGATGAACCACGGATGATGGGAATTGAAGTACCTTCACTCACTTTCTGAGACCGCTGCGACCCTCATCCAATGACTGATCAAGACCACACTTGGCACACAGAGCCTCCATGACCCACTCTACATCCTGGTGCAGTTTGGAGAATGGGGGACCATGGATGATGGGACTTCCAGTACCTTCCCTCACTTCCAGAGACTGCTGCAACCCTCATCCAGCGAATAATCAAAACCAAATGTGACACACACAGCCCCATGACCCACTCTACATCCTGGTGCTGTTTGGAGGGGGATGGACCATGGCCAATGGGACTCGCAGTACCTTCACTAAGTTCCTGAGACCACTGCAAGCCACATAAACATCTAATAGGAACCAATCTTGGCACACAATGCCTTCCTCAAATAACCCGGGCACTGCCGGGTCCTCAGCTAGTATCTCATAAACGAAGGAACAAGACACATATTGTAATCCTGTATAGAATAAAACAAAGAGCACACTGCTTGCTAGGTCAACATTCACATTCCTAATTATTGTGCACAACAAAATTGAGTACTACAGATACTATTACATATTCATTGAGGGTATTCTTGTACCAGCTCCTGTTTTCATGACATTTCACAGTACTGATGATGTGTCAGACAAGGG
>JARBWK010000566.1:0-28473 GCA_030556195.1 Anolis apletophallus
ATTAAAGGGACAGGGATAATTTATTATTATTATTATTATTATTAGAGGGGAGAGTCAGTTAATATATTTTATTATTATTATTGCAGGGAGTAATAAATTATTATTATTAGATTGGGGGTGCTTTGGTGGTACATTCCCCCTGCATGGCAGATTGGGGTTGGGCTGGGTGGCCCTTGGGGGTTTCTTCCATCCATCTCTATGGTCCAGCTGGAAGGGGCTCCCAGGGGCCACCCTGCCCAGGCCTCTTCGGCACCCTCCGATCCCTCCCGACAGATGGCCATCCCGCCTCTGTTTCCAAGCCTCCAGAGAGGGTGAAGGAGCCTATTGCCAAGCAAACAAAGGCAACGCAGGCCTGCTGCTCCCTGGTGGCCCATCCACCCTGACCCCACCTGAACGGTGCTCCCTTTCTTCCTCCTTCCCTCAGCCTCTTGACTCATCCGGGGCACCTCCTCCGCTGCTCCTCCTGCCACTCACGGGCCATGCCCACATGGCATTGGCTCCCGCGGAAAGGCCCACCCCCATCGCCAGGCAACAGGTGCCCTCCACCATGGGAACCGAATGCAGGCCCCGCCCCCTCCACCCGCTACGCTTCTATGCCTGGAGGGAAGGGGGCGTGGAGCGGCACCTCGGCCTCTCCGCCAGGTGCCCGGAGCCACGTGACGGGGCGCGGCCACCTGAGAACCAGGAGAGCGGGAGGCAGAGGTCACCTTCGGACGGAATCGGCAGGGCCAGGACGCTGGCGCCCGGGCGCAGGGAATTCGCCCCTTCCCACTAATGACGCCCTATGCGATGGCGTACTTGGCTTCCATGTGAGACCGGCCCTGTTGGGCACCTTCCTGAAGAGCAGCTTCAAGTCCTCTCCTGGTCCCACCTGTTTTCCTCCTCCTCCTCCTCCTCTGGTTCCGGCGCAGGTTTTGAGATGGCATGGGGCCAAAAATGAAAATATTTAATATGATATTACTTCTGTTGCCATGCTATAAGTATAAAATGCAATAATTTGTATCAATACTAAGAGTATAAAGGCAATATAATCTGTTTGCATATGTTAGAATAGAGGGCATTATTAATCTGTATCAATAGGTATAAGGCACTGTATCTTGTAGTTTTTAAGAAAAGCTTAAGTTAGCTCCATTAAATGTACTGTGATGGGAAAATGCTGAGTATGTATGTAGAAATATGTTAAGCTAGATGCTCTGGCGCCAGCTCTCCTTATCTTTCTGGGAAAGTTTACCCTATGGCTGGGAAGGCTTATCCTATAGCTATAAATCAGGGGTCCTATCTCACTCCCACCTTGTTCTCACGGGAATGAGGCCAGAGACCTTCTCCCAAGGATGGGAGGAATGTGCTTTGCCTTGGAGCATGGGGAGAGGTGACGTCAAAGGAAGCATCTGGTAATGTAGTTCTGAAAGGATATTTAAGCTATGTAAAAGCCAGAAACGGGAAGAACAGAAAGCATGCTGCAGCCAGTAACATCATGGGCTGTTTGATTTCAGGAACTTTTTCCTGCTGTAACCATCTAAGCTGTACCTCTGCATTTTCATGCAGAAGTTTCTCGTTTAATAAATATTATTTCTTTTAATTTGAACCTGGAAGACAAGCCTCTGTCAATGTATGTGTGACTTTTATTCACTTCTGCTGCTCAAACGCCTGAAGGACTAAGGGGACCTAATCCGTCCCACTTCATTTCTGGTGGAGAATGCGGGCATAGGCGTTTTTGCAGCAGACCATTGACAGACCTTGAGAAATACCTTTTTGAGCCTCACATTTCCTCTGTCAAATACGGACGAAAAAGCAGGAGCACCAGGCGCCAAATTTGAGGTGCTTCCTGCTACTTTTTCCTGCCTGAAGGGAGGAAAGGCGACGATCAAAAAAGGAAAAAAGCTTCAAAGGAAGAAGGATCCAGGCTTCAGGAGTAGGTAAGTATGAAACTGATGGGAATTTTAAGTAAGGAAGTTTAGCAAACGTTTTGCAGGATAGAAGAGAAAACCCAGGAATCACTGCAAACTGGTTGTGAGAGGTTTAAGTCCGTCCACAGCCAAGGGTTTTCTCAGGGAAAAAGTTTAGGGAAGCCTCCCATAAAGGAGAAGAGGGAGTCAGGCCATCTCCCTGTTTGCTAGAGGCCTTTTTAGCAGTGAATAGAGGCTTCTTGGCAGGACTAAGGATATTGGTAAAGAGGAGCTGCGGCATTCTCAAGATAAGGTTTGGCATAAGCCAGGGAGAAGAGGGAGGAAGCACCTCCCCACCCTCTTCTGCGCTTAAGCAAGATAAGGCTTAGGAAGAAGGAAACAATACGTCCCTCTTCATTTAAGCATATTAGAAAAAAAGGAGCCCCACAGAGCATTGACTCCTCTCTTTGGATAAGGGGGGGGGGGGGGGCAGACACAGAAGAGACAGGTAACTCACTGTGTTTAAGTATAATTGGGGTGAGGAAGCTATATGCATTTCTCTGTTGTAAGGGAGAAAAGGTAAAGGAAGAAGAGAGGACGTAGCTATTCCTCTTTTGGCTGGATGCCTTACTACAGCAGTGAGTAGAGGCTTCTCAGCACGGAACAGAAAGACTTATTTATTTATTTATTTATTATTTGCATTTGTATTCCGCCTCTTCCCGAGGGCTCGTGGCGGGTTACAAGACATACATAGTGATCGGCAGGCAACACTCATGCCGACTCACGAACAAAATAAAACAATGCTATAACCATAAAAATAACAAAAATAATACTAAAAAACATCATTAAAACATTGTTAAAATTACACTAAGTGACAAAAACGGTAACACAGAGTCATAAGTCGATTGAAAGCAAGAGGCGTTATATGTCAACCGAAGGCCTGCTTGAAAAGGAAGGTCTTACAGGCCCTGCGGAAGGGGGCGAGCTCCCGTATGGCTCTAGCCTCCTCCGGCAGGGCATTCCAGGCCGTTGGAGCTGCTACTGAGAAGGAGCGCTGCCTAGTTGATGATAGGCGGCAGAGGCGGATCGGTGGAATCTCCAGCAGGTTTTGCTCTGCTGAGCGGAGTGATCTCGGGGATTGTATGGGGCAAGGCGGTCCAAGAGGTACGCAGGCCCTAGACCGTACAAGGCCTTAAAGGTCAACACCAGCACCTTGAAGGTGATTCGGTACTCAATTGGCAGCCAGTGCAGTTGCTGGAGGATGGGCGTAATGTGCTGCCTCACCGGCACTCCTGCCAGCAGGCGAGCAGCGGCATTCTGCACTAGCTTGAGTTTCCGAATCGCCGCCCAAGGGAAGGCCAACGAGGGCGTTACAGTAGTCTAGTCTCGAGATGACCGTCGCTTGATCACCGTAGCCAGGTCATTCCTGGACAGGTAGGGGGCCAGTCGCCTAGCCTGACGTAGGTGGTAGAACGCCACCCTGCTGACCGCGGAGACCTGGGTCTCCATGGTCAGCAGGGAGTCGAACTGAACACCCAAGCTCTTAACAATTGACGACGTGCTTAATTGCTCGCCGTCCAGAGTAGGCAACCGGCACTCATCCCGGCCAGGCCGACCAGGCCATAGGATCTCCGTCTTCGACGGATTCACCTTCAGCCGGCTGGCCCGCAGCCAACCAGTCACGGCTTCGAGGCACAGATGGAAGCAATCGGGTACGGTATCCGGCCTGCCGTCCATTCGCAGCAGAAGCTGGGTGTCATCAGCGTACTGATAACACTCCAGACCAAAGTCGCGGGCCAGCTGGGCCAGGGGGCACATAAACGTTGAATAATAGGGGGAGAGAATGGCCCCTGGGGGACCCCACAGTTAAGTGGGAGCCGCCTGGAGACCATCCGCCCCCTCCACACGCTGTCCCCGATCCCGGAGAAAGGAGGCCACCCATTTAAGGGCAGTCCCCTGACTCCGGAAGCGGATAGGCGGTGGGTCAACAATGCATGGTCTACTGTATCAAACGCTGCTGTCAGATCTAACAAGACAAGCAGTGCCGATCCACCCTGGTCCAGCTGGCGGCGAAGTTGGTCTGTAATGGCGACAAGCACGGTCTCCGTCCCGTGCCCAATACGGAAGCCGGACTGGAAGGGATCAAATCCAGCTGTGTCTTCTAAGAACTGCTGCAGCTGATCCGCTGCTGCCCTCTCAATTACCTTGCCTAAGAAAGGCAAGTTGGAAACAGGCCTGTAATTGGAGGGAGCCGAAAGATCTAGATTCGGCTTTTTCAGCAGCGGTTTCACCATAGCCTCTTTTAATCCCCCTGGGAAGACTCCTTGCTCAAGGGAGCTATTTAAGATCGTGCCCAGGGGGCCGCGTAACCTCTCCTGGCAAGGTCTAATAAGCCAGGAGGGGCACGGGTCGAGGGAGCAAGTAGTTGGTCTAGCTGCAACAAGTAACTTATCGACAGCTGCTGCGTCCAGCAATTGGAAACGGGTGAAGGTGGGCCCGAAAAGTCAGAAAGTTTGGAAGGGAAGGGGGGAAGCACCCCCCTCCCACCCTTAGAATAATTAGGGGAAGAAAAGTCAAGTTAAGGTTTAGAAAAGGGGAGACACCTTTCTGTCTCTCCGTTAGGTATAAAAGGAAAAAGGAGCCCCACAGGGTAATTACATGTGGGCTGCCATTTGAGCTCTCTCTTTGGAGAAGGGGGAGGGAAGAGAAGAGGGAAGAAAAAGGGTCTCTCCCTGCGTTTAAGTTTGTGTTGCAGAGGGAGAGATAAAAAGACAGCAACTAGGAAAGAAAAGGGGAGGGGGAAGGCATTCCTCGTGCCCTTATAATAACAGGAGGGAGAGAAAGGCCTTCAGTCAGGAACCAGAGAAAAAGGGGGGAGGAATTAAGTTCCCTATGTGTTTGTTTTCAATGTGTGAGTCTGTTATCTGTTAAAGCAACAGAGAAGCCCATTAAGGGCTTGTTCTAAAGAGGCTCCCAAATTGAAAAGGAGGGGGGCTGTGGGCTCACTGTTGAGTCCCCTTGTTTGAATTGGAATAAACTACAGCATTTTTCTGTGGCTTCAAGCCTTCTTTAAATTGCAAGTGGGGAGGAGAAGAAGGACTTGGGGTGGAAAATATCTTTCTATTTTAATGTTTCTTTTGAGATATTGCATCTTCACTGATAAGGGGCTTGATTTCCAGCCCCCAGGAGTAGCAGGAGGGGGAAGAGAGAAATCATTTAGGCCTCTCTGTGTCACAGAACAGCAGAAGGCGTAAAGCAGGAAGCAAATTCCTGTGTGTGTGAAGAAAGGGGGGCTGCAGCTATAGATCCTTATCAGCTGCTAAAGAACAGGAGGCCCCTATTCATCAATTGCCATTTGAGTTGAAAGAAAATGTTTGTTAAAAGTCTGTATTGATGTTCCCTGTCTCTGTTTTAAATGTTTTTCTACTTTTAATGTTTCTTTTGCCTAAATGTTTGTTTACACCTCTGTTGTCGGTTTAATGTTTTAACATTGAGAGAGAGAGAGAGAGAGAGCCAGAAGGCAGGAAGCACATTCCTTTGTTTTCTTGATACGGAGGGGCCGTTTTTGGGCTCACTGTTTGAACAGAGAGAAAATGTTCTGTTACATGTCTGTTTGATCAAATGTTAAATGTTCCCCCTTTGTTATTAATATGCAACCTTGTGTGTGTGTGTGCCTTCTCAAATCGCCCCAGGCTGGGAAGCTAGGATAAGATCCTGCATCTCTGTGTTTTTGTGGCTGTGTGTGTTTCTGTGCACACTGAGCCAAAATAGGGGGGCGCCAGGCAAAGATAAGCATTCCAGATCCATATCTGTTCCCTGGGCCTACTGGTCTAAAAGTTTAATGTTCTTTTGTCTGTCATTAACATTAAAAGGAAAGTTTAGAAGGGAACTAATTAATCCATTTCTACTGAATTGCAGCTTGAAAGGGAGATTTCTCCCTCTTGGGCTGAGGAAAAGGAGGAGGAAGCCTCCCTGTCATTCACTAATTTCTCAACCCTGTGTGTGTGTGAGAGAGAAGGCCTTAGGACATTCCATGCATTCCTCTTAGTCTCCTTGGTCACTGTTTGAGCAAAAAGTGTTTGTTAAATGTCTGTTTATGTTCAGTGTTTGCCCTTTTCTCTCTGTAATGATGTTAAATGTTTAAGTGTTTCCCCTTTGTCTAAGGAATCTTTTTTTGGCCAGGGTTAGCAAGAAAGCAGGGGCATTGCTGTTTGAATCACTAAGGGAAAGGGTTTTTTTTTGTAAAATCTCTTGTCCAGGACTGAGAAGGCAAAGGATTATTTAAGCCACTAATACAGGGGTTCGAATTTCAGCCTTAAAAAATGCCTGTAGCTTGAAGTTTGCAGGAAATGCCAGGGAGTCTCATCCCATTCATTTTTTTAGGCTGAAATTCGGAAAAGGGAGTTTTAAAATCATTCCTTGTCCAACACTGCTCTCTCTTGGCCAACAGGAAATGTTGCAGTTTTGAATTATTTTGAGAAAATATCTTATACAACACTGACCTCCAGTGGAAAAAGTAAAAAATGCAGTTTCAAATTATTTTCTGAAAAAAGAAATAGCCCCATCTAGTGGAAAATAGTAAAATTACAACTTAAACCATTTTTTTAAAAAAATAAATACGCCACCTCCTGTCGAAATTGAAAATTACAGTTTTAATTTCCCCCCCCATTTTAAGCCTTTCAAGGGAAACTAACTGTTGCTGTGAATTCATTGCTAGTTTGAATTGCTGCTTGCTATTTTACATCTGTTTTAGCTTTTTGGGTTTTTGTCACTGTTGTCCTGAATTACACTACATTTATTTTCTAATTTTAAGGGGCTGGTACTCTAAGAGTTTATCCAATCGGTTGATTTAGAATATTCACTTTTTATTCATTTTTTTATTCACTGAAATATTTTTTAAAATATACATATATTTTTCAGGTTAATCCAAATTTATTACTGGCTATTTGAATATTATTCCTTAATCCACTTCTATTCAGATTCATATTAATATTAATTAGATTATACATTTCAATTCTGGTTGGTCATTTCTTTTCTCAATTATTCTTTAATACAAATTTTATTAAAGATTTTATTTAGATTTAATCAATTATTATTATTAGTTTAATTCCTATTTTTAAATATATATATATACATACTAGCTGAACCCGGCACGCGTTGCTGTGCCCTATTTAGGAGATGTGAGAAAGTATGAGTTTGTAAGGGTTGGAGTTGATGTTACTTATGGTCTTGGTGGGTGTGTGCATGTGTATATATGTATGTGCATGTGTATATATGTATGTGCATGTGTATATGTGTGCAGGTATATATGTGTGTGCTTGTGTTTATATGTATGTATGTGTGTGCATGTGTATATATGTATATATGTGTGTGCATGTATATTGGTTTGTGCATGTGTATATATGTATATGTGTGTGTATATGTGTGTGCATGTTTATATGTGTGTATGTATATATTTATTATTTATTTATTTTATTATTCGGGTTATGTGTGTGCATGTGTGTATGTGTGTGTATATATGTGTGGGTGTGTATATATGTGTATGTCTGTGTGTGTATGTGTATGTTTTTATGTGTTCATGTGTATATGTGTGTGTGTATGTATATGTGTGTATGTATGTGTATATAGGTATATGTGTTTATGTGTGTTTGTAGGTGCAGATATGTATATGTGTGTTTGTGTCTGTATGTTTGTGAATGTGTCTATATGTATAGATGTGTGTGTATGTGTATGTGTGTTTTTGTATGTGTATGTATGTATTTATGTGTGTGAAAGGGGGAGGAATGACATGGGAAAGAGAGGGTGGAACGTGGGGAAGGGTGGTATTGGGAAGTGGAGGGAGAGGGGGTGGAGAATGGGGGAAGTTTAGTTTGGGAGAGGAAGGAGGAATCTACAGAAAGGGAAGAGTGGGGTGGGGAACGAGTGGCAGAGAAGTGTGTGTGTCTGTGGGGGTGGGGGAGTGAGACGGGAAGGGAGGAAGAGGTTTGCCCTGGCCAAGGAGAGAGAAGCCTCCCTCTCGTTTCCCCATTCCTCGAAGGGAGAAAGCATTGAGGGGAATGGAAGCAGGGAGGCGAAGAAGATCTTGGAGGGGGAAGGAGAAGCTGCAGCGCACCTCTTCCCTGGCCGGAGCCTCGCAACTCTGCCTGGGGAATTCCGCGTCTCCTGTTCCTGGGAAGGGCTGGAAGCGGCTGCCGCGTGGAGCACCTCCTGCATGCCTGCCTCTCTCTAAGGTGAGGGGCTACTGGCTGGGGACCAAGCGGGCATGGCCACGGGACTACAGTTCCCAGAAGGCCCCGCACGGCGACTTCCTGTTCCTGCGCCCTTCTTTGCCATGGAGCCGTGCGGTGCCTTCTGGGAACTGTAGTTCCGTGGCCATGGCTGCTTGGTCTCGTTCCCGGGCAGCGGAAGAGAGGCGGCGGAGGAGAGCGAGAAGGGGGCGGAAGAGCCGGGCACGGCGCCGTCGCCGGCTGTGTAATGGAGGCTCACCCTTCGGCCCCGCCTCCCTTTGGCCTCTGCTGGTGGGATCTGCTTCCCCGCTGTGTCCTCCGTCGCCGGGTGTGGAGTGGCCGCTCGTGTTCGGCAGTGGTGTAGAGGCGGTGAAGGAGGTCTAGAAGGCTGCGGAAGAGGTGTGTGTGCGTGTTGTTGTTTATGTGGGGTAGTGGGTAGTCATGGAGGGGTGTTGTGGATTGTGTTCTGCTGGGATGTGGTTTGAAGTTGCGCATGCGTGGTTCTGTGATGTTTTGTTGGCGGCCATTTTGTGTGTGCGGTGTTTTGCGCATGCGTAGTTATGTTGTGTTTCGGTGGATGTTTTGGGGGTGTTGTGTGTTGTTTAGGGGTGTTTTCGTGGGTGGATGATGTACCTAGTGGTATGGATGATTGGCCCTGTGATTTTCGTGTGTGGGGGGAATGTAGTTTTGGCGTGCATTTGCCCCGTTGCACGACCACTTCCCTTTTATATATAGAGATATACATTTTTTTCCAAATTCAACCGGTTATTTTTCATTTCTATTTTTCTTTTAATATCCGTTTCAAATTCTAAATACATTATTTTTTTCAGTTCACTTAAAAGAAAAGCATTTTATTCAGCTGATCATTTTAATTTTTTTCTTTCCTATTTCAAATTGTTGAGTATGCTGTTTAATCTCAAAATTCATATTATTTTATTCTGAGCTGTCTTAATTCTCAGCTGATGTTTTGAAATTCATATTCTAAGTTGTTTTGAAAGGTTATTGACTGCTGGATTTTAATTATTATTATTTCCTTATTATTTGAGTTCATTTATGTCTAGGCTTATTATTTGATTCCTTATTATTTGATTTCATTCATATCTAGGCCTGTTTATTTAGATTTATTTTAATTCTAGTTTGCTTTGATTTATAATTGAATTAACAGTTTGATACATTTTTCTAATTTTAAATTGTTTAGATTTTTAATCTATAATTAGCCTATTATTCCCTTGATTATAATTTTTTTTTATTATTCATTTTTTATTTCAAAATATTTTTAATATCAATTTTTATTATTATTCATAATTATTCATTATCATTTCAATTTATTTCTATTCTAAATGCATTTATTTTAATTAGGCTTATTATTTTCACTTATATTGATTCCCAAGTATTTTGATTTTTTTAAAGGTGGATTCGGCCCTCTTGTGGCTGAAATTAAAACTACATTGACTGTTTTTGGATTCTGTTCCATCAAAGGCCTTCGGCCCTCTTGTGGTGGAAACTTGAATGACATAGTTTTTTTTATTTATCCATTTTCAGCATTGAACATTGTGGGTTTTTTGAACATTTCTGTTTTATATTTTTTAAAATTTAAATTGAGGTGAGGGCTGTTCAGCAGTGGAACTCCCTGCCCCTTGGTGGAATGTGGGAAGAAGGTGAGGAAGGGACTGTGAGGGCTGTTCAGCAGTGGAACTCCCTGCCCCTTGGTGGAGTGTGGGAAGAAGGTGAGGAAGGGACTGTGAGGGCTGTTCAGCAGTGGAACTCCCTGCCCCTTGGTGGAGTGTGGGAAGAAGGTGAGGAAGGGACTGTGAGGGCTGTTCAGCAGTGGAACTCCCTGCCCCTTGGTGGAGTGTGGGAAGAAGGTGAGGAAGGGACTGTGAGGCCCTCCTGTCGCCCCTGCCAGCCTCACAGACTCGTCTGGTGGGCACAAGGGAGAGGGCCTTCTCCTCTGTGGCCCCCCCGACACTGGAACTCCTCTGCTTTGCTTTGCAATCTCTCTTGATTGGCTGCCTCTCTCCCGAGGGGAGGGTGAGACCCCCTTCCCCACTCCATCGTTGCCAGGAGGTGGGATTAGAAGGCCGCTCTGGGAAACTGGAACCATTCGTAAACCGGGAGGCAAAAACCCGCAAAACAGTGAGTCCGCGATAACGCGAACCGCAAAGTAGTGACAGGACACCGTATTCGTTTTCTTTTTTAAAAAATTATTGCAGCATTGTTTCATTTCCCTTTTAAAAAGTCGCACACGAACTCACCTATAGATCTAACATATATAAATATATTTTTAAGAAGGCCCCACAGCAATCCATTGGCTGATTTGCCCCCTCCCCCAACCACGTATTTACGACGATTTTCTGCGAATGATGTCTTCTTCCAAAACCTCCCTGGAAGAAGAGAGCGTGGAAACCCAACTCTGGATCTGCGTTCGGACAAAGAGGGAGGAATAATTATATTATAGGATATATAGACATAGAGACATTATAATATATTGAAATTATAATATAACATTATTATATTATATTATATTATTTATTATATTATTATTATAAGATTATAAAATAATAATAAAAAGCACTAAAATTAAATTAAGTTCAAGAAGACAAGGTGCGAACCAAGATGGAGGCTGACATCCTCACGAGAGGAAGGGTCCCAAGATGGAATGGCCCAATGGACCCGGCCCAGAGGAGGGCAAAGCGGACCCAGCCGCCGCCCCAGCAGAACAGAGCAGAGCAGCAGGCGATCGGAGGCTGCAGGCCTCCGCCCGCCCTCGCCCCCAGCCGTTCCGCAGCTGACTGCCCTCCTATGGAGTGCCGCTGCCACCATCCCATCGCGGGCTCTGTGGGGCCTGTGTCGGCAGACAGGCCGGAGGAGCGGCAGCTTTGGAGTGCCTGCCATCCCTGGAGGGGATCCGGCCCTGCAGGAGGGGCACTCGGCAATCTGAGGCGGCTGTTCAAGTCTTCCAGGTCGCCAGGGCGATCAGCCCCCCGCAGGTCACGGAGTGCTCCCGCTGCAGGCCCGGATCGCCTCCAGGGATGGCAGGCACTCCAAAGCCGCCGCTCCTCCAGCCTGTCTGCTGACACAGGCCCCACAGAGCCCGCGATGGGATGGCGGCAGTAGCGGCACCCCTTCCTCTTGGCCCCGCTCCCGACTTCCTTCTCCCCGGGCTGGACAGAAGCGGCTGCCGGGCCAAATCCGGCCCGCGGGCCGTAGGTTGCCCACCCCTGCTACAGAGGCCAAAATCCCATTGGCTTTTTTTTTGCCACCATATCACATTGTGGGCTCATGTCATCCACGAGGGGCGCAAGACATGCTTCCAGTGCTCAATTTTGGGAAACCCGGAGTCTTACGCAGGAATCCCTGTCAGGTGAGGCCTGGGCAAACTTGGGCCCTGCAGGTATTTGGACTCCCAATTCCCACACTTCCTAACAGCCTACCTGTCCAAAACACCTGGAGGGAGGGCTGAAGTTGGCCCGTACTTGGGCAAAAGGTGGCGGCCCCTTACTCACGTCGCCCATGCTCTGCCGCATCCGGTTCACATCAGTCCTGGTCCTGCTCAGCTGGGTCTCCAGGTCCAGGATTGTGGACTGGGCTGTCCGCTCCCTGGTCGCCGACCGCTCCCTCGCCTGCTCCAACTGCAGAGAGTTCACAACCTCTTTCTTGACTTATGACATGTCTATGCCGCCCTTCTCACCCCAAAGGGGACTCAGAGCGGCTCAGAAGGTATATATGAAGTCGAGCCCCTGTTTCATTGACCTGCAGCAGGCAGTTCCAAAGTTCCTGCATATGTGGTCTGGCATCTCTAGCACAAAAGGCTGGGATTTGGCATCAAAAGACCTTCAGCCATTTCTACCTCTTTGTTTCCTTGCCTCACTTGACCTGAAGCCATGGACTCTTTGTGTACGGAGTTGCATGCGGACAGGCCAACAGGGGCAAGTCCTGAGTGATTTGAGAGACATAGTTTTCTAAGGACTTCCGTGTGTTTGGACTCTCCTCTGGCTATTAGCAAAAAGGACTGTTCTCTTATAGTTTTTCCCAAGGACACAGATGGACTTTCTTTCTACTCCCTGAATATGAAATAATTGTTTCCCTGGACTCTCTCGCTATGAAATTGTATGAAATGTCAAAGCTGTATGAAAGCCAAGCATGATATTTCCCTGTATTTCCCTAGACTTCTTCTGTGTAAGTTCTCCCTTTGCATGCCCTAACCCCTATGAAATGCCTAGAAACTGTATAAGAGTATTATTATTTCCCTTTCCTTCTATCCTTGTATTTTAAATTGTAACTTCTGAATGTTTTTGCCTTGATGAAATGTAACCTTTTAAAAAAAGAAGCAAAGCCCACTTTGTTGACCAAGCTGATGACTCACCCTGGCTGTAAGGAAACCCAGTTTAAGCCTTTGTGAGGCTTATAGAAACCAATCAACTATTTCAATAGGCAGGAATTGCTAGCCATCACACTTGCTATTTGCCTCTGTAACTCAAAGAAAGCAAAGCCAGCCAGACCCGGCTTTTTTCCTCACATAGGAAATCCCACAATCTCTCACATTTATTAAACAAAGAAAAAACTGTCAGAAGTGCATGCTACTGCCAGGAAATGTCATTAATTTTTCATCACCACACAAAGATAGCCAAACATCACCAGATTTAGGATTTCCTCCTTATCAATGAAACTTCATTAACACATCTTAATCTTCAAAACCCTGACTCATTATTCCAGTCATTCCCCCTCTTTTCCTCCCATTGGCCAATTGATTAACCCACAGCCAATAGGGGCAAGTGAGCAGTTTGAAAACTGTTCTGTTTTGGAAAAAGTATAAAAACGTATGTATTACATGTATGCTTTGTACTAGCATTGTCGAAGAATCGCGGCTAGTACCTCATTTCCAGCTGGATGAATTAAAAACTCAGTGGCTTTTCTTCAACCTGGTGAGGTCTTTATTGGGAAATTTAGGGGAAAGGGGATTGATTGGTTGGCTTCCTTCCTCACCAGGCCATTTTAGACCCTCTTTGGTGAGTCTAACTGGTCTGCCTTCAAGGCAAGACCCCCAAATTTCTGTTCTTTATCAAATTGGCGACCACGAAGGGACATGGCTGGTCCCTATTTAAATTGTAGCTTAAAAGGACAAGCCGCTGCCTGGTCCTAGGGTTTGGGGACAGTTTTCCTTGAAGGACTCCTGCCTAAGCGCGCTATAAAAATAGGGGCTCCCTTGTAGCCCACCAAGGCACCTCCTTCCTGGTTAAACTGACCTCGGATCCTGGCACATTTTTGCTTCCTGGCAAGGAAGCATTTTTACTTCCAAAGAAGAAAGGCCACTGACTTGGGGAAGAAGGGGAACCCGGGGAAAAACAAAAAAAGCGACCGGGAAAGTGCTTGGGTTGAAGGGGGGCTGCCTTTGGGAAGGTGGTCTTCGGGAACAAAAGGCCCCAAGTGCGAAGTAGGGAAAAGATTGGCGTTTCCAGCTCAGGGAGGGCAGTCTGGTCTTGTTTTCCAGGCTTGTGTGGGTGACGGGGGCAGTGGGTCAGACCTACTGTTTTTCCCCTCGAAGATCCCATAAGGCGACTGGCGATCTGGTTTTTGGGACACTGTACCATTGACGGGGGCTATCAGACGGTCGGTAGTGACCCCTTCATCAACCAAGGGTGAAAAGCTTGGGGGCTGTCCTTCTTAGAAAAAAAATGGGTCTTTGTCCTTCACTCTGGAAACGCCCCGTCATTCCACCGGAGAGATCGTTAGGAAGAATTTTGGCTGGGTGGAATGACGAGACGAGGGAATCCCTCTCGTTTGCCAAATTAATCAGGTTGTGGAGGTCACCCGGTGGCTAGTTCATGGCAGTTTGAATTGTTGAGCTGGTTTGCCAGTTCCGACTCATTGTCATAGCAAGGCCACATTGGAAAAGTTAGATCATGCCGCTTGCTCCAGTGAAGTCTGAGCCGTAGGGAAAGAATGGGAGGACTGTCAGAAGCCTTTTCCCATGCAGAAAGGGCTCTGAACAGATCCTTCCATGAAATTCCCTGCAGACTTTCTCCCAGCACAAGGAGAGAGAAAATGTCCTTGAAAAACTTTTGCGTATTATCAGCTAGAGCTGGCACCTGCAGCTTAGCCACCCTTTTGCCCCTTTCCCCATGGCCCCTTCCCAAGTGCCCCCTCCCTTCCTCCCCTCCTTGCTACCTTTTTGCCCCTTCACTGCCCCTTCTCAGTCCCCTCTCTCCACTTCCTTCCCTTTTTTCCTCTCTCTCTCTCCGAGCTGGGCCAGAAAACCAGTTTTTCTCCTTCCCCTTGCTCTGCCAAAATCTCTCTCTCTCTCTCTCTCTCTGGCAGAGAAGAAGGGGGCAGGGGGGGAGAAGCTGCAAAAGGAACCTTTTTTCGTTCCTTTTTCTGCCTCCCCATAGCACCCTCTCTGGTTCCTACCCTTTTTTTTTCCTGTTCTCCCTAGCTCACCTCCCTTCCCTCAGAAAAACTGCCAGGAGTCATTTCCCTTCCTTGATCCCCAAGTTTTCCCCCATCTCTTTTACTCACCAGGAGGGAAACTTCTCTCTCCCCGTCTATTTCCTTTACTCTCTGGGAAACTGTAGATCCTATTTCCTGGTCCTATCCCATCACATATTCGTCCACCCTTTTTGTCCAGTTTTGGCCTTACATTTGTCTCCTTTCTGCCTTTTGAGAAACTGTCAATCTTCTTTCCTGCCTGATGCCCTGTCCTTATTTTCCCCTCCTCCTTGTCTCTCTCTGGCAAGTTTTTCCTTCCCTGGGGCTAGAAGGAAGGAGTGGGGTGAGTCATCTTGGGTGATTTCTGAACTTCCTACTTCCTTTTGTAATCTGGGAAGAAGAGAGTGGGGATTCTCTTCTTCCCCCTGTGTTTGAATTCTTTTCCTTAAATGTCCCCTGTCTTTTGTTTTTTGTGCCCTTTTTCCCTCCCTCCTCTGGGAGCCCCTTCATCTCCTTGGGAAGTCTTCTCTTCCTTCTTCCTTCCCCCCCCCCCCAACCCTCTTAGAAGCCTTTTTGGGAAGGTATGTGGGGGGAGGGGAGATCTGCCTCTGAAAAGAATGCTCTCAAACTCCTTTCTCCCTTTTTCTTCTCTTCCTTCCCCTATGTGGCAGCCTCTCTTTAATGACTGCTCCCTCAAGCTTTTGCCCTTTTGCCCTTTTCCTTTGAAGGCCATCCAATCTCTTAAAGTTCTCTTTCTCTCTCCCCATCTTCCTAAGAAGCCCCTGGTTCTCATCATTCTTTTGGTCCTAAGAAGGAGGGAATAGATCCCAGCCAAGGGATAGTGGCTGAGCCAGCTTGAAGAAACACCTGCGAAGGCCAAGCCTCACCCCTCGTGGACCAGCACTTTGTTTTCCTCTTCACTGCTACTTGAGAGACCAACTTCTTGCATCTTCCCCCTCCTTCAAGAACTCCCATTCACCCTATGGGACCTCCACATTTGCCAAACAACACCAGGCACAATATTCACTGGGTGGCCACCGCTGAGCGTGAGTAACAAGGTTTCCCTCCAGGCTTCTAACCTTCTCTATGCCCCTTTTCCTCCTGCTTTCCCATCCCTACACTTTCTCTCTTCCCTTCAGCCCTGCACCAATTCGGCATCATCAGCATACACAGTTACCTTCACACACTTTTGGGTTGCTACCTTAACATCCTTAGCCTTGGGTTGCCTGTAATGTCCCTTTCCTAGTTGGGAAGGGGGGCCTGTTAGATTGGAATACCAGCAAAGTCCCCAGAGAGAGATGGCCGGATCGTACTTAGGAGAACTGTAGTGTTTTCGTAAATGTTGGAGCATGTCAGATAGTGTGCTATCTTTTGCTCCAAAGTGGGGAATATGAGGCCGAACCAGGAAGCCCCAAATCCAAAAGATCCAACTGCAGAGAGTCCCCAGTATTCCTTTTGGCCCATGGCCTAAGTTGCACCAGTACCAGACCTTTTTTTTTCTCCTTCTGCCCCACTCAGTTCCATAGTTCACCACCAACTTCGTCCCTCCCAGTAGGCCCAGCCACCGTTGCTTCCCCACACCCCCAACTACACCACATTTGCACAGCCAATAGCACATGAAGAACACTTTAGCAAGTCCCACAGCATAGCAATAAAACCAGGACACCCCCCCCCCCAGCACCACCATAACCCTCACATGGCAACATCACATTGAACCCCATAAACAGACCACAGCAAGACAAAAGCCAAAATACATTTTCCCTCCCATTCAGTTCCCAGAGCACCAATACATACATCAGAAATACTCCACATAACATAGCATAAACAATAGAATAGAACATTTCCCCCAGCGTCCACACAGTCTCACACATTGTATTAACCCTCACAATCCCATAAGCCAACCCCTGCACAAAAATCACAAACTCTCAAACCTCCTGCCAAGCCACAACAGCCTGGCAATTCTGCCCCCAGGCCTATGCAAGGCCGCTGCAGTACCACCACCCACCACTAGGGCCGAAACGCCCGTCCCTCCCCAACCGCCAAAAAGGAAAAATCTCAAAACAACCCAAACCCTTAACAAAAGCAAACAAAAAAATAAACAAGACCTTCCCCTGTTCCTACCTTTGGTCTCCGCCCCCTCACCGATCGTCCGTGCTGCAACCGGCCTCTAACGGGGCCCGGCGAGCGGACGGCACCTTCTGCACACCCGCTCGCCCGTCGCCATCTTGGAAGAGTGGGGGCCATTGCCGAGGGTGGGGGCAAGGAGCGGAGCGGTCCGCGGATAAGCGAGATCACCATAGGAACCAGTGGACTCAGTATCCGCACTTTGGAAGTTTCCCCGATTTGCCCCGTTGTCGTCCCAAAGCACTCTGCCCTCTTCCTCCTATTTTGTCTCCACTCTTTCTTCCCCCCCTTTTTCCTCCCTGGCCTGAGGGAAGCCCGGAAAAGCAGCCGCTTGCAATCAGCGGCCTGACTCTACCGCTACGCACTCAGTTCATCCCAGGACAATCGGCCCCCACCGTTTTTCGCATTAAGTCCCATAGACTCAGACTTTATAGTTTCCCCAAGTACACTGGCCCATTTTGCCCTTTCTTCATGCTACATAACCCGGATTATTCGTGGACTGCTCTTCCACGAATTCCAGCAAGAGCCTTGATACACCTCGTAGATCATGGACCCCAGAGGCTCCCTTTCTGGGTAAACCGTGTCCGATGTTTTCCGGAGGGGTTTTGCCCAGATTGCAAGGGGACTGAAAGGGAACCCAGGTCTTTTGGGCTTTGGGAGATGCAGTTCACCAAGGACACTCCCCAGTTGAACATTCCCAGCCCTTTCCCTTCTGACCACATGGACTTTGTGACTCTCTGCCACTCTACTGCACTCCGGAAGCCATTCTGCCCCTCAGGACTTTGTAGTTTCCCCAAGGACATTTCTTCAGTTGGACATTTTCCTGCTTTCCCCTTTCACATCATGGACCCTCAAATGACTTTGCCTCTGCTCGGCACCCCAGCCCCAAAGGCTCTACAGTTCTCAAGGACCACGGAGGACTACAACTCCCAGGAAGTGCCTGTTTTGAAGATCATTGCTCTGGGAGCAACAGCTGCATGGGAATGTATTTGGGGATGATTGCTGGGGATCTCTGTATTGTGTTGCCTATTTTGTACCCCTCATGTGTGTTCCCTTTTTGTGTCAATGTAACTTCTAAGTTAATGCCCTCAGCAGAGCGTTCCAAGGATGAACAGCACAATAATCCACTTTTCTACCCATTTTTACCTTGCACAAATAATAACCCTGGGGAAGAGACGTTGGGTTGGTTTGCCAGTTCGACTCATTGTCATAGCAAGGCCACATTGGAAAAGTTAGATCATGCCGCTTGCTCCAGTGAAGTCTGAGCCGTGAGGAAAGAATGGGAGGACTGTCAGAAGCCTTTTCCCATGCAGAAAGGGCTCTGAACAGATCCTTCCATGAAATTCCCTGCAGACTTTCTCCCAGCACAAGGAGAGAGAAAATGTCCTTGAAAAACTTTTGCTTATTATCAGCTAGAGCTGGCACCTGCAGCTTAGCCACCCTTTTGCCCCTTTCCCCATGGCCCCTTCCCAAGTGCCCCCTCCCTTCCTCCCTTCCTTGCTACCTTTTGCCCCTTCACTGCCCCTTCTCAGTCCCCTCTCTCCACTTCCTTCCCTTTTTTTCCTCTCTCTCTCCGAGCTGGGCCAGAAAACCAGTTTTCTCCTTCCTTGCTCTGCCAAAATCTCTCTCTCTCCTCTCTCTCTCTCTCTCTCTGGCAGAGAAGAAGGGGGCAGGGGGGGGAGAAGCTGCAAAAAGGAACCTTTTTCGTTCCTTTTTCTGCCTCCCCAGAGCACCTCTTTTTCCTACCCTTTTTTTCCTGTTCTCCCTAGCTCACCTCCCCTTCCCTCAGAAAAACTGCCAGAGTCATTTCCTTCCTTGATCCCCAAGTTTTCCCCCATCTCTTTTACTCACCAGGAGGGAAACTTCTCTCTCCCGTCTATTTCCTTTACTCTCTGGGAAACTGTAGATCCTATTTCTGGTCCTATCCCATCACATATTCGTCCACCCTTTTTGTCCAGTTTTGGCCTTACATTTGTCTCCTTTCTGCCTTTTGAGAAACTGTCAATCTTCTTTCCTGCCTGATGCCCTGTCCTTATTTTCCCCTCCTCCTTGTCTCTCTCTGGCAAGTTTTTTCCTTCCCTGGGGCTAGAAGGAAGGAGTGGGGTGAGTCATCTTGGGTGATTTCTGAACTTCCTACTTCCTTTTGTAATCTGGGAAGAAGAGAGTGGGGATTCTCTTCTCTCCCCTGTGTTTGAATTCTTTTCCTTAAATGTCCCCTGTCTTTTGTTTTTGTGCCCTTTTCCCTCCCTCCTCCTGGGAGCCCCTTCATCTCCTTGGGAAGTCTTCTCTTCCTTCTTCCTTCCCCCAACCCTCTTGGCTTTTTGGGAAGGTATGTGGGGAGGGAGATCTGCCTCTGAAAAGAATGCTCTCAAACTCCTTTCTCCTTTTTCTTCTCTTCCTTCCCCTATGTGGCAGCCTCTCTTTAATGACTGCTCCCTCAAGCTTTTGCCCTTTTGCCCTTTTCCTTTGAAGGCCATCCAATCTCTTAAAGTTCTCTTTCTCTCTCCCCATCTTCCTAAGAAGCCCCTGGTTCTCATCATTCTTTTGGTCCTAAGAAGGAGGGAATAGATCCCCAGCCAAGGGATAGTGGCTGAGCCAGCTTTGCGAAGGCCAAGCCTCACCCTCGTGGACCAGCACTTTGTTTTCCTCTTCACTGCTACTTGAGAGACCAACTTCTTGCATCTTCCCCTCCTTCAAGATCTCCCATTCACCCTATGGGACCTCCACATTTGCCAAACAACAACACCAGGCACAATATTCACTGGGTGGCCACCGCTGAGCGTGAGTAACAAGGTTTCCTCCAGGCTTCTAACCTTCTCTATGCCCTTTTTCCTCCTGCTTTCCCATCCCTACACTTTCTCTCTTCCCTTCAGCCCTGCACCAATTCGGCATCATCAGCATACGCAGTTACATTCACACACTTTTGGGTTGCTACCTTAATATCCTTAGCCTTGGGTTGCCTGTAATGTCCCTTTCCTAGTTGGGAAGGGGGCCTGTTAGATTGGAATACCAGCAAAGTCCCCAGAGAGAGATGGCCGGATCGTACTTAGGAGAACTGTAGTGTTTTCGTAAATGTTGGAGCATGTCAGATAGTGTGCTATCTTTTGCTCCAAAGTGGGGAATATGAGGCCGAACCAGGAAGCCCCAATCCAAAAGATCCAACTGCAGAGAGTCCCCAGTATTCCTTTTGGCCCATGGCCTAAGTTGCACCAGTACCAGACCTTTTTTTTTCTCCTTCTGCCCCACACAGTTCCATAGTTCACCATAGTTCACCTCCCAGTAGGCCCAGCCACCGTTGCTTCCCACACCCCCAACTACACCACATTTGCACAGCCAATAGCACATGAAGAACACTTTAGCAAGTCCCACAGCATAGCAATAAAACCAGGACACCCCCCCCCCAGCACCACCATAACCCTCACATGGCAACATCACATTGAACCCCATAAACAGACCACAGCAAGACCAAAGCCAAAATACATTTTCCCTCCCATTCAGTTTCCCAGAGCACCAATACATACATCAGAAATACTTCACATAACATAGCATAAACAATAGAATAGAACATTTCCCCCAGCGTCCACACAGTCTCACACATTGTATTAACCCTCACAATCCCATAAGCCAACCCCTGCACAAAAATCAAAAACTCACAAACCTCCTCCCAAGCCACAACAGCCTGGCAATTCTGCCCCCAGCCCTAAGCAAGGCCGCTGCAGAACCACCCCCACCCACCACTAGGGCCGAAACGCCCGTCCCTCCCCAACCGCCAAAAAGGAAAAATCCCAAAACAACCCAAACCCTTAACAAAAGCAAACAAAACAATAAACAAGACCTTCCCCCTGTTCCTACCTTTGGTCTCCGCCCCCTCACCGATCGTCCGTGCTGCAACCGGCCTCTAACGGGGGCCCGGCGAGCGGACGGCACCTTCTGCACACCCGCTCGCCCCGTCGCCATCTTGGAAGAGTGGGGGCCATTGCCGAGGGTGGGGGCAAGGAGCGGAGCGGTCCGCGGATAAGCGAGATCACCATAGGAACCAGTGGACTCAGTATCCGCACTTTGGAAGTTTCCCCGATTTGCCCCGTTGTCGTCCCCAAAGCACTCTGCCCTCTTCCTCCTATTTTGTCTCCACTCTTTCCTCCCCCCCTTTTTCCTCCCTGGCCTAAGGGAAGCCCGGAAAAGCAGCCGCTTGCAATCAGCGGCCTGACTCTACCGCTACGCGCTCAGTTCATCCCAGGACAATCGCCCCCCCCCCACCTTTTTCCGCATCAAGTCCCATAGACTCAGACTTTATAGTTTCCCCAAGTACACTGGCCCATTTTGCCCTTTCTTCATGCTACATAACCCGGATTATTCCTGGACTGCTCTTCACAGCTGATTCCAGCAAGAGCCTTGATACACCTCGTAGATCATGGACCCCAGAGGCTCCCTTTCTGGGTAAACCGTGTCCGATGTTTTCCGGAGGGGTTTTGCCCAGATTGCAAGGGGACTGAAAGGGAACCCAGGTCTTTTGGGCTTTGGGAGATGCAGTTCACCAAGGACACTCCCCAGTTGAACATTCCCAGCCCTTTCCCTTCTGACCACATGGACTTTGTGACTCTCTGCCACTCTACTGCACTCCGGAAGCCATTCTGCCCCTCAGGACTTTGTAGTTTCCCCAAGGACATTTCTTCAGTTGGACATTTTTCTGCTTTCCCCTTTCACATCATGGACCCTCAAATGACTTTGCCTCTGCTTGGCACCCCAGCCCCAAAGGCTCTACAGTTCTCAAGGACCACGGAGGACTACAACTCCCAGGAAGTGCCTGTTTTGAAGATCATTACTCTGGGAGCAACAGCTGCATGGAAATGTATTTGGGGATGATTGTTGGGGATCTCTGTATTGTGTTGCCTATTTTGTACCCCTTTGTGTGTTCCCTTTTTGTGTCAATGTAACTTCTAAGTTAATGCCCTCAGCAGAGCGTTCCAAGGATGAACAGCACAATAATCCACTTTTCTACCCATTTTTACCTTGCACAAATAATAACCCTGGGGAAGAGACGTTGGGTTTCTTCGTGGGGTGAGGCCCACACTTTATGCCCACGACTTCCCTGCATATATCCCTATCATCTTCGGAGCTTGGCCAATGGGAAGGGAATATGTAAGGTCATCTAGTCAAACCCCAAAACATGGTTGATTCATGCGGGCTTCGGACCCCCGCAGTCAGCCCTAATAACTATCTCTCAGGACCATTCTAAGCTAAGCAACCATGCTTCCAAACTCAGCCAGGGCTCTCTTTGCGGAGAGTTCCCCTGGTAAACAAATAATACATTTTCTGGCCATATGATGCTTTTTTCTCCAATATGGGAGGGAGGCCAGGTGTTCTGTGGAACATAGATTCCGCCATTATGAGCCTGGATCCCCCCCGCTCGTGTCCCCCCTTGGCCTCGGAGCTGGACCCCCAAGGGATCATGGGCTCTAGCAAACCCAAGTCACTCTACCCCCCCATAGCTGGACCTGAGTAGGCTTCGGAAACCCGCTTGCCGGCTGCAATAAGTTATACTTTGGCCATTTTGAACTGAGAAAATCATGCTTCCCGCTAGACTGAAACTCTCAACACAAAGGAGTTTCAGCCCAGGACAAAAGACTCCCATTAAGGCACTCAGGACAAACAATAAACAGGAAGGTGCGCTTTCACATCGAAGGCCCTCCGGCCGCAAGGTATCTCAGCCATAAGTTACTTCCTCCACCTAGCCGTTTCTCCCTTTGTGTCTTTTCCCGCCTTGCTAGCTAGCTAGGATAGGCTCGTTCGAATTCTGGGCGCTTCTCCTATTGGCCAAAGCGCGCCGGCCGCCTCCTGGCCCAGCTGACTTTGACAGCCAGGCCAATCAGCTGAAGCTACACGTGGAAGGGGAAGGCGCCCGATTCAAATGTAAATGACTGCTTTTGACTGCTTTTCTATATATTGGACTGCTTTACCATTAAAGACTATGTTTTTGCCTTTGGATTCCTGGCATGGCATTGCATCCTATTCAGCTGAATTAGATTCTTCTCTCGGTAGTGGCGTACTTCCGTCTGGGTGAGCATTGATCTGGGTTTCTTTGGGATTTGTAGTTCTGGGAAGATCATCCAGATTTGGGCCTCGATCCTCGCTTTTAGGGGTGGCCTGGGCTCTCTCCCCTTAAGGGAAGGCCCCCAAAACGTGGTTCGGTAATAATAGGATTCTGAACTGCATGAGTCTGGGAAAAAGGAGTGCTAGGAGTGGAATCCCTTGGAGGGTTTGGTCCCTTTCTTCTCCCTTGTGTGCAAATATGCCTTAACTTATCCTTCCTTCTCATCCCTCTGCAAAATGGGGGTCTGGGTCGCTCTAAGCTTTCCCATGTAAGTTTTCCTTTCTTCTCCACCCTCCCTTTCTCTCACCCCATTCCTTTTTCCCTTCGCAAACCAGAGTTTCTTTCTTGCCCTTCCTTTCCCTTCTAAGAAGACCCTACTTCTCTTCGTTCTTTCTGGCCACATGGCCAAGAAATCCTCTCTGGTGCATCTCTTTTTCCCCCTTCTTTCCTTCACTCGCTCTTTGTTCTCTTTTATCATTTGTCCTTTGTTCTCTTCCTTCAGCCAAGAGGGCATCTCTAACCTCCCTTTCAGGGACTTAAGGAAAGGGGGGGGGGGTGTTCTGGGAAAATGTTCTTGCCTCTTTCTTCTCTTCCTCTCCCTCCCCCTATTACCAAAGAAGCCTTGCCGCCTTGCCAAAGTCTTTTTCTCTTCTCTCCCTCTCATTCTATTCACATACCTCAACTCCTAAATGTGCTAAACATCATCGAATCTCTGTTCTTCTCACTCCAAAAACTCTTGTCTCCTCTCCTTTCCCCCCCACCTGCACAATGGGAAGGAACGGGAGAGTTAGGAACTAATATTACATTGGTGCTCCTTTCTCCTCTCCTTCCTCTTTTCTCTTGCGCAGTCCTATTATGTTCTTCTCCGATGGAAATAGTCAAAGGATCACTCCTGCTCTCTTCTATCTGGGAAAAAGTTCTTGTCTCCTTTCCTTCCCTTGTTCTCTCTTTTGCTGCAAACTGTCTCTCTGGAAATACCTGCCTCCATCCCCTGGGAAAGTTTCTTCCTCTTTTCTCTCTTCTTAGATAAGATCCCTTGTTCACTTTCTAGCCCCAAAGTTTGAGATTACTCTCTTCTATCTTTTTCCCACCCCTTTCCGGGTAAAGGGAGGGGATAAGCCCGGAAAAGCTGTTCTTGTCTCTTGTCCTTTCCTCTGTAACTAACTCTCTTCTTTAGGAAGCCTGCTAGGAATCCTTTCTCTTGCCTGGGCCTTCATTTAGCCTCCTCCCCAAAACTGTACAAGTGGGGAGAACAGAGGCTGAGTGGGAATCTCTCTGTTTTTGTTATGTATCCCTTTTGTACTCTTCTATCCTCCTGTGCGTTTGATCTTATATGCTGTGTTTGTGCCCCTTACTACGCCAAAATATGCCATAGATTTGCCATGTTATCTCTACATGTATGACCTCAGGGACTCTCCTGCTCTTCCACCCGGGAAATTCTATCTCTCTCTTTCATGAAACTACAAATCCGTCACTCCATCTAGGTGTCCCTTTGTGTAGTGTGCCCCAGGAGGGGTTCAGCCACCTCTGTGGCCCGGCTCCCTCACATGGGAGGTGTGTGTGTGGGTGACTTCTCTCCCTCACTAGCTCCTTGTTCTCTTTCTTCTTGTCTCCTACCTGGGTGGGTGGGAGAAGGGAAGGGAAGGGGGGGGCTATTTCCTTGCTGCTCTTCTCTCTCACTTTGCGGCCTCTACATTTGTGGTTTTTTTCCCTAAGTTGTTCTTCTCTCTCTAGAATAAGAATGGGTTTACTTAAAGTGTGTGTGTGTGTGTGTGTGTGTGTGTGTGTGTGTGTGTGTGTGTGTGTGTGTGAGCATCGTCCCTTCTCTTGGGTTTTGGAATAAGAAAGGGGAGGAGGGGAAATCTCAGCCAGGAATGGAATTCTGAATCGCATGCTCTGGAACAGGAAGTGATGGGAATGAATTTCGTTGGTAGGGTTTTTTGATTTCCCCTTTCTCCCCCCCCATGTACCATTGTGCCCCCTTTTTCCTTTGCTAGAGTGGAAAAGGGCACTCCTGTATTTTCTCCCTCTTCTGACCTCTCTTCCCTGAAGATTGTAAATCCTCATTACATTCTCTCTCCTCCTCCTCCTCTCAAGGGAAAGGGTGGGGGGAAAAATGGGCTTTGCTAAGACTTTCCTTGTGCCTTGGGCAAAGTGGGGTTTTCTTTCTCTCTGTATCTGGGTTCATCTCACCTCTGAATTTTCCCTGTCTAGCCAGCTGGCAAAAGGTTTCCTTTTTTTCTTTCTCTTCACTCCTCCCTGACCCCCCATTCTCCCCTTTCTTGGTCCTTGCCTCCCCTGAATGAATGGGTGCATGATTAAAAGTAGGACCCCCTAACCCTACTTCAAGGTGTGTGGGAGGAGCTCTCAAGGGTCTTCAGCACAGCCATGAAGAACTGATGACATCACCCTGGATCACAAGACCCATGATTCCTTGCCTGCCGAGAGGACATCTGCCTGGGTGTGGAGTCTGAGGAAAAGCCCTGAATGGTCTCCCTGGTGTAATGGTTGGAGCCAAAGGACACAGGAGGATCCAAGAGAGGGCTAGGTGAGACTCCACTGCTACCCAGAGAGGCAGCCCCCCCACCTGAGGGCTGACCTAAAATGCCCCCACGGGGTGCCATAGCAGGAAGTGGGAAAATGGAATTCGGAAGACAGACCAGCTCTGCCAAAGAAGGAGGAGGCTGTGATCCTGAGAGCATTCTTGCCACACTAGGCGTGTATGCTCTTCCCTTTTTCCCCATGCTAACCAAGGACCAAGGTAAGGAGAGGGTGGGGAAAAAGGGGGGGGGGTCTTGTAATGTCTTCCTATGCTTTCCCTAGTGGCTGTTCTTAAACTTCTCCAAGTGGGGTGTTCCTGGAAACTGCCCACGAGCAGGATGGCACCTGGCTGGCAGAAACAGATGGCTCTGCCGTATGTCACCGACCTCCCAACGTTTGAAAGAGGAGGCCCAGCCGGGAGAAGCCTGAAAGCACCTCTCCAGACTGTGCGAGATCAGGACCAGAAAGGACCTGAGGCTGCAAAAGTGGCAACCGGAGACCCCTTTGGAGAAGACCCTTTATTCCCATCTGTGTCTCAGCCCTGCTTGGGGGAGGCAAGATCGCCCCCTTACCAGGAACCTGCTATCAAGGAGCCCCCTTGATTTCATCCCCATATTCCCTTCAGAAGACGTGTTTTCATCATTTCCGGTTTCTACTGCAAGAGGTAGCTGAAGCTGTCAAAAAACAGCTCTGTGGTTGCAGATTCCATCAGCAATGTCCATTGCAGATTAAATCTGCAAAGTGGGGGATGAAGTCGAGCCCCTGTTTCATTGACCTGCAGCAGGCAGTTCCAAAGTTCCTGCATATGTGGTCTGGCATCTCTAGCACAAAAGGCTGGGATTTGGCATCAAAAGACCTTCAGCCATTTCTACCTCTTTGTTTTCTTGCCTCACTTGACCTGAAGCCATGGACTCTTTGTGTACGGAGTTGCATGCGGACAGGCCAATGGGCAAGTCCTGAGTGATTTGAGAGACATAGTTTTCTAAGGACTTCCGTGTGTTTGGATTCTCCTCTGGCTCTTAGCAAAAGGACTTTTCTCTTATAGTTTTTCCCAAGGACTCAGATGGACTTTCTTTCTACTCCCTGAATATGAAATAATTGTTTCCCTGGACTCTCTCGCTATGAAATTGTATGAAATGCCAAAGCTGTATGAAAGCCAAGCATGATATTTCCCTGTATTTCCCTAGACTTCTTCTGTGTAAGTTCTCCCTTTGCATGCCCTAACCCCCATGAAATGCCTAGAAACTGTATAAGAGTATTATTATTATTTCCTTTTCCTTCTATCCTTGTATTTTAAATTGTAACTTCTAAATGTTTTGTCTTGATGAAATGTACTTTGTAACAAAGGTGAGTCACCCTGCCTGTAAGCAGCCCCAGACATTGAGGAAGAATCCGGCAAAGGCCTTTGCAAGATTGAAGAGTGCTAATTAGGGATCAATGGTTATTTCCAAAGACAGGGAAAGCCCCCTGGCCACACCCTTTGTATAACACGGAGGGTCGTTTCACAAGACTCAAACCCAGGACATAGCCAAATTGCTACACGTATTTACTTAAGAAAGATCCTAAAAATAGAACACGCCACTTAGGAAATGACAGACGGCCAGACCCATGACCCAAAACCATGAAAACCATTTATTCCAAGGACCCAAACAATAGGTGGTAAGATTGCAGGACTACAAGGGGTCTTCCCTTGCCAGTCAGACATGCTATAATCTCAAAACTTCATTAACACATCTATTAATTGATCAGGGATTCCTCTGTGACCCAGGAAGAGCCCTGTCTGTTTAGCCTCACATGGAAAATCCCACAATCTCTCACACATTTACTAAACAAAGACAAACCATCAGAAGTGCATGCTACTGCCAGGAAATGTCATTAATTTTTCATCACCACACAAAGATAGCCAAACATCACCAGATTTAGGATTTCCTCCTTATCAATGAAACTTCATTAACACATCTTAATCTTCAAAACCCTGACTCATTATTCCATTCATTCCCCCTCTTTTCCTCCCATTGGCCAATTGATTAACCCACAGCCAATAGGGGCAAGTGGGCAGTTTGAAAACTGTTCTGTTTTGGAAAAAGTATTAAAACGTATGTATTACATGTATGCTTTGTACTAGCATTGTCGAAGGATCGCGGCTAGTACCTCATTTCCAGCTGGAATGAATAAAAAACCTCAATGGCGTCCTCTTCAGGCTGTGGTGAGATCTGTTTAAATTAGGACATTTTAGGAAAAATATAGGATTGGTTGCTTCCTTTCTCACCAGGTTTGACATGGGCCCTCTTTGGTGGGTCTAGCCGGTCTGCCTTCATGGCAAGACCCCCAAATTCTGTGCGTTATCAGGGGCCTAGAGAAGATTCTCACGAGCTGACCATGGCAGTCTCTGGTGGTGGTGTTACCGAACTTTAGGAGGTTCTGCCCATAAGGGGCCAGGACCCAGGCCAACTCTAAATGCGAGATTTCTGGCCAAATCTGGGTGATCCCTTAAATACTACAAATCCCACAAAGTCCAATAGCAGTTTTGGAGCTTCTCGCCCACCTGGTCTAGTGTTGGTTTGGATTCCTTAATGGTTTTCTTTGTCCATAGCCGAAACTTCTTTTGTCTGGAATTTTTGGCTGAGCGGGAAATATAGTTTCTTAGTTTAAAGTGGTCCAAAAACGTCTATTTGGGTTGGCTGTGAGGTTCCGAGTCTCACAAGGGAACAGCCATATTTTGAGAATATAATAACGTGTCCAGGCATACTCCCGATCAGTGGCCAAGCTCCGATGGTGACAGAAACGTATGCGGGCAGACCTGAGCTAAGGTCGCAGGGCGGTCCCTGCGAAGGAACTCAGCATCCCCCGAAAATATTATTTGTGCAAAGGAAAAATGGATGGGGAGAAGATATTGCCTTACGTTAATCTTTGGAACTCTCTGAGGAGGGCATTTCCTTAAACGTTACAGTGACACAGGAGGGAGGACACATAAGGGTACACAAGACAAGTCAAATTCCCCAGCAACCAACCCTGATCATCCCCATGCAGTCCGTTCCCCAAAGATGCCTTCTGGGAGTTATAGTTCCTCTAGATGTAATCACTGTCCTTGGAAGCTGTAGAGCCTTGGGGCACAGTTGTTCCTGGGGTGCAATAGGGTGGCAGAGTCATTGAGAGTCCATGGGGAAAAAGGGGAAAG